>CAUYQG010151411.1:0-52233 GCA_963574415.1 Tarsius wallacei | reverse complement strand
CTACAATAAATCAAAAAATTAGCCGGGCGTGGTAGCGCGCGCCTGTAGTTCCAGCTACTTGGAAGGCTGAGGCGGAAGGATCGCCGGAGCCCAGCAGGTCGAGGCTGCGGTGGCCGGGAGCAGCCACTGCACTCCAGTCTGTGCAACAGAGTGAGACTCCAACTCAAAAAAAAAAAAGAATCCAATATGGTTCTCTAATCTCTAATTATTTATCTGATTTTTATCCACCTTCTAGATAAAAGTAATAGGCTCCTGGAATATGTTTATTATAAAACTTATTGAAACAAACATATACCTTTGATAATGCTCTGCCAATATTAAAAAAATGCACACATAGCCAGGCTTGGTGGCTTACCCTGTAGTCTCAGCTATTTGGGAAGCAGAGGCAGGAGAATCACTTGAGCCCAGGAGTTCAAGTCCAGCATGGGCAACATAGCAAGACCCCTACCTCTAAAAGAAAAGAAAAATTTTAAAAAGCAGTTACAATAGGGCACCATAATTTAAAAGAAAATTAGTATGAATGAGAGCTCTTTTATGGATAGATGAAGTACCATTGTCAGCAGTTGTCTTAAGAGTACAATCTGGCTGGGTGCAGTGGCTCAAGCCTATAATCCCAGCACTTTGGGAGGCCAAGGCGAGAGGATTGCCTGAGACTACCAGTTCAAGACCATCCCGGGCAACATGGTGAGACCTTGTCTCTACAATAAATCAAAAAATTAACTGAGCATGGTAGCACTCTCCTGTAGTTCCTGCTACTTGGAAACTTGAGGCGGAAGGATCTCCTGAGTCCAGCAGGCCGAGGCTGTGGTGGCTGGGGGCATGCCACTGCACTCCAGCCTGGACAACAGAGTGAGAGATTCCAACTCTAAAAAATAAAACAATTACCCGGGCTCGGTGTCTCAGCCTGTAATCCCGTGCCTTGGGAGGCTGAGGTGAGTGGATTGCCTGAGCCCGCGGGTTCGAGACCCGCCTGGGCAAGCGAGACCTCATCTCTACAATAAATCAAAAAATTAGCCGGGTGTCGTAGCACGCGCCTGTGGTTCCAACTACTTGGAAGGCTGAGGCGGAAGGATGGCCGGAGCCCAGCAGGTCGAGGCTGCGGTGGCCAGGAGCGGCCACTGCACTCCAGTCTGGGCGGCAGAGTGAGACTCCAACTCAAAAAAAAAAAAGAAAATGCAAAAGATTTAGAATAATAAATCAGTTTTCAGAAAAAAGCAACAATTTGGAGAATTTACATAGCCTCATTCCAAGACATATTATAAAGTTACAGAAATCAAGAGCTTGATATTTATATAATGATACATATGTAAATCAGTAGAACAAATTAGAATTCAGAAATGGACTAACATAAGACCAAATGGTTTTCAACAAAGATGACAAGGTATTTACATGGAGAAAATTAGCCTATTCAGCAAATACTAAAGCAATTAAATCTATATTCCAAAAAAAATTAATTTCAGTGTATACGTTACACAATATAAAAACAAGAAAACACAAAACTAAAAATAAGACATATATCTAAATGTAAGGTCTAAAATAATAACAATCTTGGAAGAAAATCTTGTCCATAAGCTAGACAAATATTTAATAGGTAGGACACAGAAATATGAGATGTAAAAGAAAAAAAAAATTAAGTTGAATTCTTTCAAAATGAAAAGTGTTTCCTCTTTGAAATACTCTGTTAAGAAAACAAATAAGCAAGCAGAGATTGGAAGAAATGTTTACAAAACATAACTGACAAAAGATTCATACATATAATAGAAAAACAAAAAGCTCTTATAAAACAATAATGGGAATATAAGCATCCCAATAAATAGATGGAGGGTAGAGGGAGTTTGAATAGAAATTTTAGCAAAAAAGATACATTAATGCCTAATAAGCACAAGGAAAAAGTGATCAATATCTTTAGTCACTAGGGTAAATGCAAATTAAAGCAAGAATGAATTAACTGAATGGCCAGAAATGAAAATAATATATGTTTATAATACCAAGTTCCAAGTGCCTACACAAATGGAAAGACACTGGAACTCTCATTCATTGCTTGTGGAAATTCAAAATAGCAAAGTCTATCTGGGAAAAAAAAAATTGCCATTTTCTAAAGAAGTTACAGATATAGCTATTATTTGACCCAGAAAGATTAAGAAATCTCATGTCTATATATTTATTCAAGAGAAATACATGTCTACACAAATACTTCTATCCAAATGTTCATAGCAGGATAATTCATAATAGTCCAAACCTGAAAATAGCTCAAATGCTGTGATCTGGTGAATGAATAAACTGTGTCATGTACATACAAAGAAATACCACTCATTAGTAAAGAGAAACTATCAATATGATGTTAACAAGAAAAAACAACATCTTACTAAATGAAAAAAAAGGCACACATGATGACATAGTAACTACATTGTTGACATACAATTCTATTTTATTTTTCAAGGTGACAGAATTGGTCAGTGGTCACCAATGGTCAGGAGTCAAGGGACTCAAGGACATACTTCAAGTTGAAAATGGTACATTTATTGACTATGACCATGTACATTTACCAACACTCATCAACATCTACATTTAATTTTTAAGAGGGTGAATTTTATTGTAAATAAATTATACCTCAGTAAACCTATTGCAAAAACACTATGAGTTAAAATCACTTGAAATAATGTTTTTTGGTTTTGGTTATGCCACCAACTGTATGCATAATAAGGTCCATTTGTTTCAGTATGTTTTTAACTTTTTATAAAATACCTTCCCTCCCATTTTGGTTTAACTTTGTTTCTTCTTAAGTTATGATGTGCATTTACATGAGCTCAAAATAACAACTCTGAAACCATTTACATTCACAGAAGCCTTGTTTTTAATCTACACCTTTCACATTGAAGAATGAGTCATACTGGTCTTTGGTTTACTCTTCCGTCATTTCTTTTTAAATACATACGCATTTAAAATCATCTTTTATTACTCAAAGGTAGAATAATATAAACAATATCCAGCACCCTGCTATTTTTACCTAATAAAATATGCTGTAGATTATTCCATATTAGTATATAGAAATGTTTCTTATCTTTTTTTAATCTGAATAGCTTTGGGGGTGAGTGGAAAATGACAGTATTTGGAAAATAGAATAAGCTTGCATGATTAGTTATGTAGCTTTCAAATGAAAGCTTTTAATTTGAAGCTTAGGAGAAGGAAGGAATAAGAAAGAAAGAACTATTATTTATTATTTTTCATAATGGATAACAAGTATACAACACATAACATATTGGTGTAAAGGAATCAACTGCAACTCAATTATAAATCTTTCTAAATACCAAAATGAAAAATGTAGATATTTATACTTTTCATTCAGTAATCTAACTTCCTGGAATGTATTCAAGATATACAGTTGGCAAAAATATAAAATGCAAAATAACGTTTGTGGGAGGTTAATCTTTGTGCCATTATTTGTGATAGCAAGACTGAATGCAACCTGAAAGTCCATCAGTGGAGCAGGATTGGTTGAATGAATAATAGCACATTAATATAAGGGAGTACTGATATGGCAAAAAGAAAATAAGGGATAAGAAACATTTCCATACACTAAAATTGAGCAATCTGAAAAATATTCCTCCCACATAATTATTTCTACAAACCAGTGTAGTTCATCCATTTGTAATGCAACCAAGACAAACATGGAAAATGTTAGTTCCTGTTGGAATCCCATTCAAATAGCATTTTGAGACCCCGAGACATTAGACTGAGTAACTCCTTCACTGGGCACTCAGACCATATTATGGCATGGTCTTAATATACCTTATTAATTAATTTTCTTAATTATCATTTAATAATCATGCAATGCAATGCTAAACAGAACTCAGAACTTTTCTAGCCTTATCTATCCATTTTATAGATGAAAAATCTAGGGATTGAAAATATGAACCACCCTTCAATGACATTTTTATGTTACAATGACGTCTAGAAGAAATCAGCATGCTTTAATAAAATATATATTACAAATAAGACTCATTACTCCTAACTAATGATATAACTTCTACCTTTAGAAAGCTGGATATATTTCAACACAAATAATATATTTGGATTTCATTTCCAATATCTACTTTATGTATATGCCAGGATCTTTCAGCAAATAAAATGATGTAATTTGAAGAATAAAAGCATTATGTAACCTAAGTTTGTACATTTTCACTATATTGATAATTCTACCAGTGGATGGAAACCATACAACAGAAAATATTGCTAAATTTAGAGTAAGGTAAATATCGTTCTGTATCCTGGTTCTGTCACATCTTAACTGTGTGAATTTAGATGATTAATTTCATGTCTCTTCTGTTTCTCTCATCTGTTCAATGAGACTACGCTTCATACCTGTATTCAAGAGTTAAATCAGATGATGTACACAAACTTTGAATTTCAGGTACAAACTCTAATGTACAACTTAAGCTAATTTACACTCACATCTTTCTTCCATTAAAATGGCAGTACATGATCTCAGTTAGTTGACATCTAGCCTCTTCTCAAGATTCTGTTTCATTTTCCAGGCACTTATACTGTACCAAGTCATAGACAAAGGTTCTATCAAATCCCTGATGTCTCTTCTGCTCTTAGATTGCTTGGCTCTTACTATTCATTCTACTCATTCTGTTCATTTACTTTATTATACTCCTGGTATACTGGGACTGTCTAAGGCCCCATTAAGACCCCATCACTTATATCATGCACTCATCTTTGTATTATATCTATATCTGCATATATAGATATAGATACAGAAATGGATATAATCTCCCCAAATCTCCATAAAGACCCACAAGTCTCATCTTTAAGAGTGCACACGTTTGTATGAAATTTCAGCTGTCTTCCCAGATACCTCCAGAGTGCAGGGAGTGTAACCCTTTCTCTAGAAGTAAAAAGTGTCTAATATCCCATGTTTTCCCCTCTAAATACTATGTTTCTTATCCCAGACATAGTCTTAGGGAGATAGGATATAGTGAGATGGAGGAAGAATAGAAGCTATTTCACGTGATTTTATTCCACATTTTTGTCAATACCATGATTATATCTATGACCCATCTGTCTAGGCTGTAAAACCAAGCCAGAACAAATAAAACAAAAGATGGACTGAGTTGTTCTCTTCTGAGTTTTGCAGCCACATTTTTTTCTGAGGCAATGTCTATGAAACACTATCTTGCTGACAAAACAAGAAGTCAAACTTTAAAAATAACCTTGCAACATACATATAAGTGCCTTACAAGTAATATATGTTCCATAAATAGTATTATACCTGTCCATTTTTCTCCTTTAAGTATCTCTTTCTTCTATGCACTACTTTTGTTTTAAATTCTGGAAATGTCTTTAATTAGATGTGAGTTACTGCCTGGGATTCTTCCATTACTTCATAGCACAACTGGTTTCCATAAACTTCTGTGGTTGTCTCAGAATTCCTGATGCAGTAAGGATAACATATGAGGCAGAAAAATGGTAGCTCCAAAGAAAAGTTTATGCTTTTAGGCATTTTCATCTCCCAAAGAGAATAGAGAAGTCTGACTGCACTTTTTCAAAAGAAAGTGCACCTTATCAGTCATATTTCCTTATGTCTTGTTGCCTGTGGGCTGCCTGTAGCTCAGAGCTGACTCAGTCTTCCCCTTTGGACTTAGGACTTTTTCTCATTAAACCTATATTTCCTTTTCTGGTGTTATAATATTTGGAGGACTCTAAGCCTGGCACATGTTTGCCGTAGATTTGAACTTGACCCATGAATGTGAGTGTAAAAAACAAAACAAAACATGTGAAAACATGAGAAACTAGATAGCAATTTTACGTTTAGTCGGAGCCCACCACTTATTGACTACAGGAGAATCTTTGCATACTAATTAATGTGATTTAAAAGCTTCACAGAAAACAACATCAGGACTGCATGAATGCATGGAATGAGACTTTTAGCCAACATATTCCATAGATTTAAACAAACCTCTTGAATCAAAATGCACCATCTATTTCCTACTTTCCTTTACACCTAATTTGAATTGCCTGCACTCTCCCATCTCAGGGGGAAGGTAGGCGATATAGTGGTAACCCTGCTAGCACTTTTTGGCCACCCAGTGAGCACAGAGTGACATTCTGTGGTATTAAGTGTGATGGCTTTGCAATTGGGAATGTGGTATACTAAGGACATTTGTGACACTGTGGATTATGTGTGGAGGATCAACCTGGTCCCCAAGATACTGTAAAATTAATACTTTTTTTCGCAAAGACACCTGGACACCGAAGCCAATTCATGTAAGCATTGCATATCTTGTATTATTCTGCTATGCCATTTTTGCCTTTGCTATAAATAGCATCATTAATGAATGACAGTTTCATAGTTTAAAAGGGTTTTTTTGATTTTTTTTTGCATTTATCTAATGCATTCTTATAAGAAGTATCAAAACAAAAGAAAGTGATAACATAATTACATTTTACTTTACCCATAATGTAAAGACAAATTTTTCAGTACCTCTGCTTTCAATATCTAAATCCCTTCGGAATCACTGATGTATTATCAAAGAGCAGATATTAAACAATTTCTAATTATTACAAAGCAGATGTTAAAAAAATTTAGAAATGAAAAGGTTTGTATTCAAAATAACAAAAAGGTCTTGCTACAGTAAATCACAGTGTGTATTATCAAGGCAAAGAGAGCTTCACAAAAAACAGTTTAATTGAAATTAAGACATATTTTGCTTTCTGACTAGGATTTTCTTTCTTTCGAAGGTCTCTGCGATAGCTTATGCAATTCTCTGTAACTTCCTAAGGCTTCACAAAGGGTTAGTATTTCAAATAGGTTTTCAAAGAACTCTGCCCATGACCTCTTCATCTTGATTCAGTTGTTGCTTGGGAAGGGCTAGCTGTTTCTTGCCATTAAGAATGTTTAAGCATTTTTGACACAAATCCATCTCAGTGACTCAATGCACAGATTTCCAAATGATGAACTAAATTCCCTTAATCTTAACTGAAAAGGTTAACAGTATCCTAGAAGTACAAGTACTATTTCCAAATCAGTACAAAGTTTGATTCTCATATACATGAATTAGCTGAGCAGACAGATGCTTCCTATAAAACCATCTGGATGCAAACCTGATCTATTTGGCTACTGGAAAAAGCAATTCTAAGCATACTCACTAATATCCTTTCCATAAATGGACAGAATAACTAATAGGCCATAGAGATACAACCCATTTAATCCACTGAAATTCTAACAGTTCTTCATTATTTTTAACATTATTGAACTTAAATTTAATCTAAGCGATTTGAAATCTGGTGATGATCAATTTTCTCAGCATCAGAAAATTTAAAAGAACTTTGCATAAAGGCAGATAACAAATACATATTTGGCACCAATTATGTGTTAGATGTTGCTTGATACACAGATTATGTGCAAATGCTTGTGTGTTCGTTTGTTTCTCCCCATGCTGAATTAAAAATAAACCTCCAAAATTTCAGAGAATTTTACAAAATTAAATATATTTCAGATTCATAGAATTACAGATTCGCTGCAACTTTGCTGCTATCAACCAGACTCAGATTGGCTTTCCTGGACCAGGCTAGACTACAGATTTGGAATTGTATTTTTCTTCCATATAGCTTCATTCGTAGAATCAGGCTGAAAGATTAATGCCTACCTGGGGCACTCTCTTCCCTGAGTCTAGGCAGACACTGGCAAGCCTCTTATGGTCTTAGATCAAAACTGGCACAATTTATCATTTCCACATTCCATTAAAATAAGTCATATAGCCAAGCTTGAAATCAATAGCATGGAAAAGTGGACTCCACCAACAGGGAAACTACAGCAAGGGAAGGAGATAGGGGTGGTTAGGGGAGAGCTGTGGTAAAGTCATATGATCTATCATACCTTGGACCAATCCCATCAGATCTCAGGGAAGCAGAAACGTGAAAAATCAAGCGTACATCCCAGGGAAAATACAGATAAAAATGGATGTAGGCAACAATGCCCTTCAAGTCAGTGCTTCTAATTAGAAATCGTCTAGGGAGAATTGGTTTGTTTGTTTTAATATCAAGGGTTAGGTTTATTCTGGAAGATTACCATGTAATTATTCTAGGGTGGGGCTCAGGGACCAGCATTTTTTAAAAGCTCTGCTTGTTAAAAGTGTAGCCAGGTTGTGAAAGTCACCAAGATATTTTCTCGTTATTTGCTTCCATTAATAACATCTTCCTGTCTCAGAGGTTTGAAAACTCAGATGTTGTTTAGAGAGTTAATTCAATCAGATAAAGGTGGTTTCAGTGAAATCAGCTGTCACTTCTCCTTATAGCCAATTATACATTTTAAAATCTGGCTATTGGTTTGACTGAAATCTAAACTGTTTGGATGAACAGTATTCTCTGGTGATAAAGTAAACACAGACTATGCAAATGTTATTCCTCCATGGTGTCCGGGAAAGCAAAGTTGCTTGTAGTCAGTGTCCGGCCAAAGATGCCAGGAAAGAAAGATTGTACCATCCGTTGTTTCTTCGTACTTTTTCCTCCTTTTGGTGTTCTAGTCCACCTAACATCTACAGTCCACCACTCGCCCACTTCCCCAATCGCTCCCCATAGCATCTAGTCACTCACATCTTGACCCTACTTATGTCTCAAGGCCTTCTTGATTTTTACTCTCTGTATATTTACTCTATAATACAATTGCAGGAATTGTTTGAATACTACTCTATTGCTACAAAAGATACATACTAGAATGGAAAAAGAAAAAGTGCACACCATGAGCTGTTTCTCTGAATTTCTCAGGCTTGATTTCTACCCCTTCCATCTGTTATTTGTTCAATAAAGGACTTTAAAAAACCATTTATACTTTCATCCTTAAGATACATTTAACTTGCTTTTTCTCTGCAACCAATCAACTATATTGAAATTCTTCTATCTCCTTTCTATAGTATTCATTTATTTAACCAGCTTATGTTCAACCAGTGATTTAGATAACACCTTCATTTTAAGAAAAGCCTTCAATGACTTAACAAAAATGAATTAAAGACTATGAAAATTACTGAAATTGTGACATGAGTGCTTAAGTCTGAGATATCTCTTGGGAAGCGTCAAACCTGAGTCACAATCAGATTGTATCCTAGATTCACTTTATAAGCTTATGGCATATAGGAAACTGTATATATTTTAACATTTGCAATGGCCTGAATGATTGTAAACCCCCAAAATCCGTATGTTGAAATAGTAACCCTCACAATGATGGTATTAGGAAGTAAGGTCTTTGAAAAGTTGTGGCAATTTTATGAGTAGGATTAGTGCCCTTATAAGAAAAAACTCAAGAAGGATAGCTATTCCCTTCTACCATGTGAAGGCACAGCAAGAAGTTACTGTCTATGAACCAAGAAAAGTGTCCTTACCAGACACAAAATCTGCAGGTGCATTGATCTTGGGCTTCTCAACTTCCAGAACTGTTCGAAAAAAATAAATAAATCTGGTGTGTATAAGTTGTTTGGTAAGACATTTTTGTTACAGCAGCCTGAACAAACTGAAACAATATTCAAATTAATTGCTTGAACCATCAGATACTCAAGTGAGAAGAAAATTCAAAATTCTTCTTAGAGATTTTCCTCCTTTAGTAAACTTGGGTGTATTCCAAAAGGGCCAGTTCGGCTTGCTCATGTATCACCACGCTGAAGCTAGACCTAAAAGATACGTCCTCTGAATTAAATTTTTGTTTAAAAAGTCTTCTGTACTAAAGAAGAAGTGTTTGTGTCTGTGTCTCTGCTGTTCTTGCAAGCTTGTATGACAGTGATCAATTTCTCAGCTATTGGTGTCCTTTGTGGGAGAATAATCCTGCTTCCTCTGTGTTGACACTTGGTTAAGGGTTTAATTTGAGGTTTATCAAGGTTTATAGTTTATTACATTATGCATTCAGTCTTAGTCTTGTCAACTGAAGAATGATGAGGTTCATATACTTGGAAAAAAGCTTTATTTCTCATGACCAGTTGCAGGCTGCAGGGTGACATTCTGACAGGCTCTGAAGCATAACCTCTGGCCACAAGCCAGAGACAGGCACTTGGAAAATGCGTTGGAATTTATGCTGAGTGCCATGACCAAATGTACATATTCAATAAGAGATAAATCGTGAATATTTATGAAATGAGAAACATGTGCAAGTGTAATTGATCTTCATGCTTCTCCATGAGATCCATGTTCAAAAAATGTCAGCTTTAGCATGATCTGAAGGTAGAGGTTTCAGCCATCTGACATCAAAAAGTGAGGCAGAGGACACAAAAACTCTCACTGCATGTTTTCTGTAGATTGGCCAGAACCACTTTGTGGTCAGTGGTCTTTTATCAGGCAAACAAAGAGGGGCAGGATAGGCCAGGCGTGGTGACTCAAGCCTGAAATCCCTGCATTTTCGGAGGCCGAGAAGAGCGGATTGCCTGATACAGGGATTCGAGACCAGCCTGGGCAACTTGGCGAGACCTCATCTTTACAATAAATCAAAAAATAAGCCGGCCATGGTGGCGCACATCTGTAGTTCTCTTGGAAGGCTGAGGCAGAAGAATCGCTGGAGCCCAACAGATCAAGACTGAGAGGCTCTGAAGGTTGTGAGTTTGTCACTGCGCTCCAGCCTGGGCGACAGAGTGAGACTCCAACTCAAAAAATAGAGGGGCGAGGACAGGCCGTTAGTTGATTTCAGAATGAAAACCCTTTGAAAGAGCTGATTTCCCTTTAAAACAACAAAAGAATGAAATCATGACCCTTGCAACAATGTGGACGGAGCTAGAGATATTCTGAGTGAACTGACTTAGAAACACTAAAACCAAACACCACATGTTCTCAGTCATATGTGGGAGCTAAATGGTCACAAAGACGAAAATAATGGACACTGGGTTCATAAATTACCTAGGGGGTACGATGTTCACTATCTGGGGAGTGGGTCACCTGATACCCAATCCCCACCACTACACAATATGTCTATGAAACAAACATGGCATGTGTACCCGCTGAATCTAAAATTAAAAAGGGGGAAGAAAAGGGCTATTTCTATTAAGGCCTTAGGGAAAAAGTCTAATGGTGGTTAGTGAGAGAGGGAGTATAACGAGGTGTGTCTTACCACCCATCCTGCAATAGCTGAATACTCAGTTTTCAAGATTACTCTGGGTCTCCTGGACGAAGAGATGGCCTGTTCCGTCAGTTGGTGGGTTTAGAATTTTGTTTTTAGTTTATAGTCTTTGTTCCTAAGGGAGACTCACTGTTCCAGGTTTGCCAGATTTATGAAGGCTGTAGTCTTAATCATGGTTTTTCTTTTGGTGACACCTGTCTTTGCTTGCAGACTTTAGTTGAACCACACACATAAAGAGAAAATTGATATGTTATATATTCCTTTGCTCCCAAAAGGCGATTGATCTAAATATGTATTTTGTATTTGTTTAGGCTTTTTTGTTTGTTCATTTCTCCCCAGTGATTAGTTCTCCATATCAGTGGTAGCCCAGAAGGAGAGTTACTCACTTCCCTAGAGCAAATGTTCACTGGCTTGTGTTTTAATTATATAACTAAAGACAGCATTTCACTCCTGAGAATCTTTTTAAATTTTCAAAGTAGATGAGAAGCATAGAGTAAGTATCATATTCTCTAGTGAAGTGCAGGACTGTGAGAGTTCATAAGTCACTTCAGCTGGTCAATCTTTCTTCATTGTGACTCAGGAATAGAGGCAGTTACTTAATTGGATTATATTTACAAGTTGTGTTTGAAAAAACATACTTAGCCCCTTGACATATCAGCCAAGCTGCCTTTGGTTTGGATCAGAATTGTCCTGTAAAATACAATCACAAATTTTACCCTATTGAAAAAAACTTTTTCTATCTCACTCTCAGGCTCATACCTTTCTCTTAAAAAATTTTTTTTAGATCTAAGTACTCACTGTATGGCCTTGACTCTCCTTGAAATCTAAGAAGGACTGTTCTTTATTTGAGCCGGGAATGAGGGCTTGGAAAGTTTATTCACATGGACACAAGTAAACCCCCGAATCAGGGCTCAACTCAGTAGATCAAGAAGGTTCTTGGCTTCATACAGGAAATAATTCTAGTGGGAGCCTTATAGAAAATGACAGAAAGCAGGCCACTCCCTTAGGAGACCAAGCAGTCCCCATAGGTTATTGATGAACTATACTTACAGTCATTTCTTTTTTTCTTTCTTTTTTGAGTCAGTATCTCACTTTGTCGCCCAGGCTGGAGTGCAGTGGCATGCTCACAGCTTCCACAGCCTTGGCCTGCTGGCTCAGGTGATCCTTCCGCTCAGCCTTCCAGTAGCTGGAACTACAGGCGCACACTACTACACCAGATTATTTTTTAATTTTTGTAGAGACAAGGTCTCACCAAGTTACCCAGGCTGGTCTCGAACCCCTGAGCTCTGGCAACCCTCTTTCCTTGGCCTCCCAAAGTGCTGGGATTAGAGGCTTGAGCTACCGCGCCTGACCTATGGTCATTTCCTAATGATATGCTGAGCAAAGGGTGAATTATTCATGAGTTTTCTGGGAAAGGGATGGAGATTACCTGGAATCAAGGATTCTTTCTCTTTTTAAATCATATAAGATAATTTCAGGAGTTTCCATGGTTATCATAAACTGTCATGGCATTGGCGGGCATGTCTTAGCATACCAATGCATTATAGTTAGCAATTAATGAACAAAAAGGATAAGCAGAGATCACTTTTAAAGCCATCTTGGTCTTAGCTGGTCTTGGATGGCTTTTCCTGGTCTTCTTACCGCGTCCTGCCATTTCAAGAACTTAGATCCTGGTCTTGTAACTTCTGTCTTGGGAAACTTATTCCTGCCTCATCCCAATCTCAACAGCCTCTGTGAAATTACTCATCAGACCCTCCACCTCTACATGAGTTACCACAACTAGAGGCAAAATATTAGAGAGCAATTTAATGAGCCCCTCCTCCTCAATAAGATATCAGGGAACAAGTCACCAGCCTCGCATAAAGAAGGGGAGCCCATATTCTGTGCACTTGAGCATAGGCTTTGGTGGTTCTGACCAGCCTTTGCTAAAAGATTCCAAAGCCCATAGCAAGGGTACAAACAGAGGCCCATATATTTAAAAGTTATAAATTAACTACCAAACCAGTGCATAAGCTATCTCCTATCCTCCTACCTTGAAAAATATACCTTTATAACAACCTGGCAGGTCCAATTTGAACTTAAGGTTTTCAGATTGTTTGGATTTTCACAGTGGTGTGAAGACACAGTCAGTCTGTAACCAAGACTCCTGCTTTGAAACAGTTTTTAACATCCCTTAGCCTTTAAAAAATTTTTTTCTCTTTCTCTTTCCTTGTACCCTCCCCCACCATCCTCAGTAATGCATGCTTGCCTGATTCTATGCTTGTTTAAGAAGTTCAAAGACAAATCTTAAAACAGACCAGGAATAGAGTCCTGATTGTGGGACCCTCCTGCTTGGGAGGTATAAGACAGTTAATCCATGAACTGACTGCACCAGAGATAACAGCAAACAGACATCTGGGAAAGGCCACCCAAGATAAGCTGTCAGAACTAGACACACAAACCTGTACCCTGTGTAACTCCTGCATGTTTCCCATACCAAATTTTCCTTTAAGAATCCTTCTAACCAGCCTGAAAATTTGAGGTGGATCTTGTGACTTTAGTCTGCCATTTCCTCAGGTTGCCAGCTCTTGAATAAAACCTGTTTTTTCCCCCACCAACTCTAGTCTTTCAAGTTTGGCTTTCAGGTAATGTGAGATTAAACTTGGCCCTGGGACATAGGCGCTTGAACCAGGCTCAGGGCCATTTAGACAGAGCATTCTGGAACTCCTAGTACCCAGAACATAGTTTAGAAGGCGAAGAGACCTGGTCAAAGCGGGTCTACCTTTTAGCCCCTTGACTTCTGGATCTCTGAGAAGAGGTATAGGCAGAGAGAACTAAGGCTGAACACTCTAACTTCTAGAGATCAATGAAGTGGTCTCTTGCCTGAGGTCTAAGGCTGGAACTAGAGGGACTTTTCTCTGCATAACAGAAGGGGAGTAGTTTGGGACTTCTGCAGAAAGTTGGAAAAGAAAGAACAGAGCTGATGGAAGAGGGAAGTTAAAGAGAGGACTCAAGATGGTAAGATTCTGAGACCAGGTGAGGTCTCAAAACTTAACAGTGGTCGGGCTCTGTGGCTCAGCCTGTAATCCCACACCTTTGGGAGGCTGAGGTGAGTGGATTGCCTGAGCCCGCGGGTTCGAGACCCTCCTGGGCAGGCGAGACCTCATCTCTACAATAAATCAAAGAATTAGCCGGGCGTGGTAGCTCACGCCTGTGAAGGATCGCCGGAGCCCAGCAGGTCGAGGCCGCGGTGGCCGGGAGTGGCCACTGCACTCCAGTCTGGGCGACGGAGTGAGACTCCAACTCTAAAAAAAAAATGGAACTGCCAAAATCTTTTAACAGTGAAAGATTTACTATAATTTTGAAGTGTTTAAAGACAGTGAAAGTAGGTTCAAATAGCTACAGAGCAAGGCAAAGCATCTTCTTATAAGGGATGGGGAAGAAGGAGCCACTGAGTAATAGAGTAGTGGGAGTTGGGTGAAACAGGTTTCAAGGCAGAACCAGAAGGTTTTCTTTATGCCGCAGTTTACACAGGAAATTTAATTTTACTGAAGCATCAAAGCTTCACCTAGGGGAGAAAGAGGAACATAAAGGTTCAGACGCTCAGAAAATTCTGGACTATCAACAATGACAGGCCAATGACAAATGAGATATTATATTTCCAAGTAGCATATTGCTTTTTTATTTTTAAGTAGTGAAAATGTGCCTTGTGAAAAACATATTAATAAAACAGTATACAGAAAGAAGAAAGCTTCCCTTCTAATTCTCTAGTCACTCATTTTTTTCTCACTGGAAATGAGGAAAATCATTATTATGCTTGTTTGTTTTCTGACTACAAAGACCAGAAGAGGAGTAATTGTTCCTGTCAGATTCTAATAACTTCTTTCAGAGACAGCATATATACTTCAGGTAGATTTATATTTTCCTCCACAATTACAGCAACTATATATACTTTTCTGTACCTTGTATTTACACTTAACAGTGTATCTTAGTGATTCTTCTACAAGAGCATATACAGTGTAGCCTCATTAGTTTTAATGGGATGCATAGATTCCATTGAATAAGTGTAGCTTGATTTACCTTATACATCATCTATTGATAAAAATTTAGGCATATAAATTCATAATCAGGACATAAATCTGTAGGACAAAAATCCTAAGCATGGGATTTCTGGGTCTACGTTGGTAGATAGTGCTTAGTCATATCTCATAGGATTTATGGTTGATTGGACTATTAGTCATCAAGTATTTACCCCCTTCCCAAGTCCTTGTGGTTACATGTACTTTCTCACCCCCACTGACTTTTTTTCCTTGACTATATGACTTGCTTGAACTAAAGGAATGTGATCAGATGTTACAGTGTGGCCAGGTGCCGTGGCTCATGCTTGTCATTGCAGCGCTTTGGGAAGCCAAGGTGGGAGGAATGCTTGAGCCCAGAAGTTTGAGACTAGCCTGAGCAACATAGTGAGATGTCATCTCTATAAAAATTCAAAAAATTAACCAGGTGTGATGGTGCACAACTGTAGTCCCAGCTACTCAGGAGGCTGAGGAGGAAGTATCGCCTGAGCCCAGGAGGTTGAGGCTGTGGTGAGCTGTGATCATGTCGCTGCACTCCAGCTTGGGTGGCAGAGTGAAAGACCCTCAACTCAGAAAGAAGGAAGGGAGGGGAGGGAGAAGAAAGGGAGGGAAGGGAAGAAAGAAGGAAGGAAGGAAGGGAGGGAGAAAGAAGGAAAGAAACTACAATGTGTCATTTCTGAGCTGAAGCATTATAAAGTTTGGCATAGTTCTTCTAATCTGCCATAAGAATAACACGTCTCTGGAAGCTTCCGCCCTTTCATGCCCTCGCATGAAAACACGTGGAACTCTTTGGAAACTGACCTAAAACCTGAAGTCCATCCTGACCCACCAAAGCCTTGGTCACATTCATCCATTTTAAACCAAACCACAGCTGACCTGCATACCAATGAATATAAAATGGATGTTTATTTTTGTAAACCACCGAGACTAAGGGTAGTTATTATGTAACATCAGAGTAACAATAGCCTACTAATCCAGCAGTTGTGTCAAAACACGTTTCTACTTGAGGTTCCACACCTACACCCTTACTCATGTGATTTATTATCAGAATGTTTGATCTCAACTGTATGAAAATTTTCATATTTTAGTCTTTATAGTTAGTACGCTTAAAATGAGTGAAGTTGAGTATCTTTTCTTTCTTTCTTTTTTTTTTGAGTCAGAGTCTCACTCTGTCATGCAGGCTGGAGTGCAGTAGTATACTCATGGCCACCTCAGCCTCAACCTACTGGGCTCTGGCGATCCTTCTGCCTCAGGCTTCCATTAGCTGGAACAACGCCTAGCTAATTTTTTGATTTATTGTAGAGATGAGGTCTCACCAAGTTGCCTAGGCTGGTCTCAAACCCATGGACTCAGACAATTCTCTCACCTCAGCCTCCCAAAGTGCTGGGATGATAAGCATGAGCCACCGAGCCCGGCCCTCTTTTCATATTTTGAAGATCTATTTTGTATTCCATTTTCTGTGAGGTCTCTGTTACTTACTATCTTAGCATGAATTCTTCAGAAAGTGGAGCCTAAGCCAGAGGGCTTATTTCCTTTTCCTTTGGGCAGGGAGTAAAATTCCAGATATCAGCAACGAGAGATGAAGATGGCGCAGCAAGGAAGGCAGGAAAGAGACAATACAAGATGGTGGTATCGAGCTTGTTGTGCGGTAGTTTGCTTGATTAGAATTTCCCTGAAAATCTACATACAATAAACCTAAGGGCTTTCCATCCAAGAAAGGACAAGTATATTCATTAGATTCCATCTCTTGTTACTCAAAGTTTTGTCCCACGAGTAATGAATTCACTGCAGTTACTGGATGCACATTTCTGGGGCACTGAGCTTCACAATGGCATCATCCACAAGGAAGCTTCCAAATGGAGCCAAAAGGCAGGAAGTCCAAGAAGAGTTGGCTGCATTTGGTGGTGACTAGATGAAGTTAATCAGAGCCCACACAAATCTAATTGCCATAGTGACAACCAGAAGGAGGGCAAGTGAGTGGCAGAGGATTTGAAGAAATGCATATAGGTATTTAATACAGTCCAGATCTTGTATCACTCATGTTATTCACACCCTCCATTATCCAAATCCCACACAGCAATATGAAGGAACCATTTTATATATATATATATCAAAAGCTTTCGGGATACAAGTGGTTTTTGGTTGAGTAGATGTATTGTATAGTGTTAAAGAAATTTGGGCTTTAAGTTTTAAGTGTACCTATTGCCTCCACTACAGGAACCCCCTTTTCATGAGAATATATGAGGGGAAATTCAAGCCCAGTGAGTCACACAATGAATGGTGAGTTCAAAATGGTAGCCAGTCTCAATGTATTAAAGAGTTAAATCGAGAGAGTTAGTGACTTAATCTGTAGTCTTCATTGCTGCAGCTGAGTCATCATCTACTTCTCCAACACTAATTCTAGAATACAGTCACCTCAGCCAGCACTTGAACTGATCTGCTTTGCTGGCCTGGTGAAGTGATGCTGACTCTCACTTCTAATGAGTCTGAACCTATAGCTGCTTCGTCTTTGTTGCATTATGGTTGTGGAACTTGTCTGGTGAAAATTATCAAGGGGTAAGAAAGCTAAAGAGATATCAAAACCATTACTGGGTTGCAGACGTATCTTTTTCTGTCCCCATGATGTGATGACAACCCAACTTTCTCATGCTGATTAGGGTCTATCACCTCTGTCATTAAAATCACTCCATCATTTGTTTTCTGGTCTGCTGAATGAGTAAGAAAGTGATCAAGATTGGTGGCACCCTAACCTTTTTTTTTTTGAGTAAGAGTCTTACTGTTGCCCAGCCTCGACATGCCGGACTAAGGAATTCTCCCAAGTAGCTAGAACCAAAGACATGCGCCACCATACTCAACTAACTTTTTTATTTATTGTAGAGACAAGATCTTGTCAATTTGCCCAGGCTGGTCTTGAAACCCTGGACTCAGGCAATCCTCCCACATCCACCTCCCAAAGTGCTGAGTTTACAGGTGTGAGCCACTGTGCCTGGCGGTTTCTTTAATAAAAAAACCCCTAAATATTGATCAATATTTTTGTGCCTAAGTTTATAGGAATGGGAAACAAAGAATTCTCAGATGAGCCCATGAAAGTGAAAAGGGGGAGGGCAATCCTACTTTCATTCCTTAGTTTTCAGAACTACGTTTTCTAGTTTTAAAATTACAAAATTATATATAAGCCTTTATTTCAGTGTTTATGATGCACCTTGGAAAGCACAGCTCCTAACTATAGGGTTCTTTGCAAAAGATGATGTCTTAGTGGAATCCTTCAAAATCAATTCTACCCTTCGATTATGTTGGCTTTTTTTGGTAATAGATTATAAGGTAGCAAAGTGGGTCTTGTAATCATACAGTGTCATATTTCCGCTGCTATGAAATAAGTTTGTTAATTTATATGGACATGGTTGTATGGAATATATGATGTCATTAAATCAAGCATTCTGTAATGCCACGGCGAGTACTCCTAGTATAGATCTATGACAGTGAAGGCAATCTCATATCTAGAGCAGGTATACATTTTAGCAGTGACAAACTGATGCACCCTTTGGGTTGCAGTGGCAGTAACAAGATGAGTCTTGGTGAGAAGGATCCTGTGTCCTTGGGTGCAAGTCTAGCCTCTATCCCTGCTGTCACGGCCACTTGATTCATCCCACTGCACCACGCTGTGAAATATTGTCTCATATTTTTCAGTCTGTTCCTTCCAGATCTCTAATCAACAGCCTAGTCATTCACCCCTTATTAAAAGTCTATGTCTTTCTATCCTTTAGGGTTACCACAAGTAAAGCATTAGTGAGGTAGTGGATCATTTTCAGCTAGCTACAACATGGTTTTGTTTTTGTTTTTTTGTAAAAGCATTTATGTGTTATAGAGTTGTGGGGTATAAGCAAAGATTTACTCCATAAGTAGACTGTATACAGGTGAGGTTTGGGATTTTAACTGGTCCTCACTTCCCCTGGGAGTGGACTAGGTACTCTTTGTGTTATCACATGCCCCCCTACCCTCCTTTTTCCCTCCCTCCCCTGACAGTGACCAGCGACTGCTGATCTCACCCTTGTGTTAATGTGACTAGTGTTCAGAGCCCACTTTTGAGTGAGAACATACAGTGCTCAGTTCCTGGTTTCTGTAAATAGTTAACTTAGTATGATGGTCTCCAACTGCATCCAAGTTGCTGCAAAGGTCATAACATTGTTCCTTTTTATGGCTGCATAATACTCCATCATGCATATGTCCCACATTTTCTTTATCCTGTCCACTTTCAATGGGCAGCAGGGTTGTTTCCCATGTTTTTGCTATTGTGAATACTGCAGCAATAAACTTTATGTACAGGTGTCTTTTTGGTAGATCACTTTATTTTCTTCCAGGTATATTCCCAGAAGATTCTATATGATTGCTGAATCATATGAAAAATCAATTTTTCTTTTTTTTAGAAATTGCCACACTGCTTCCCACAGTGGTTGAACTAGCTTATATTTCCACCAACAGTGTAGAAGCATACCCTTTTCTCTGCTGCCCTGTCAACACCTGTACAACATGTATTGAGAACCCATTTGAAATCCAGAATTCTTTCCTCTTCCATCAATTGTTATAGAAAATCTCCAATACCACCATATGTGAAAGTTTAGAGAGAATGTAATAAAGATATGCTATATGCAAGTCTGAATCTTCTGCTCATAAAATTTACTCGTGTCTTCTAGACTTACTGAGGCCCAAACTTGAACATACCATTTCCACCAAACAGTAGACTGCTGAGATTCCTGCCAAACTTAACTCTCTGGATTTGATAATTCAGCTTATTATGAGCATCTCAAGTCCCTTAGTGATTTTGTGTCTCATGATGTTCAGTCTCTCAGAGGACTCAGTAGCACTCAGGTAGCTACTAAAGGCACATCTATGCTACAATCCCTTCTGGGTCTTGCTAAAAACCAAGCAGCATTATGCTCTACTGAGGATCCCAGTGCTGTTGGATGGATAGATAGATAGATGATAGATAGATAGATAGATAGATTGATAGATAATGGATGGATAGAGAGATGATGGATGGATAGATAGATAGACAGATAGATAGATAGATAGAGAAGATAAATAGACTACCTCAGAAATTTAAAGCATCCAATAAGAAGTGCACATTTTTGTAGTGGGAAAAAGAGTAGAAAAGTATAAACAATCAGTTTTTGTTTTGTTTTGTTTTTTTAACTTTGGAGAGGCTGATTGAGCATCTAGACTCCTGAACCTTGAAACATCACTGAGCTGGCAGATCCTTAAGTCTTTATGGGCTTAAATTCTACCTTCTGGCATGTATATTTTATTGGAGCAGCTAGAATACTTGTCTCTTCCTTCTCAATACATTCATTTAGTATGCTGCCATCAAAGTAGTGAATCTGTTCAATGTATGTGGAATATCAAGATAACTGACTTCCCAGTGGACAGAGAGAGTTAGCATAACCCCAGGACAAAACAGGCACTAACTGCCACTATCTCTTTATACAAAGGCAAAATGCTTTTGATTTTTCCTATTGATGGAGAGCAAGAAGATAACAGTTGCCAGATCAATGACTACAAGCAAAGTGCCAAAGGCTTTAATGATCTGCTCAGATAAAAATGCAACATGGCAGCTAAAGTGGAAGCCATCAACTGGTTAAACTTATGGTTGCCAATCTTCACTGCCTATTTTCTATCTTGTTTTTGGAAGGACTATAACAGTTGATTAAATAATTATATAAAACCTCTGAAATTTCTCCCTAGATTTATACCTTGGCTTCTGATTTATACCTTGGCAGCAGCAGGATAGTATCTAGTAGTTACTGGGACTTCCACGTGGCATTTCATACTATAATACCTACAATGTCTCTTATTTCCTTAGAAAACCACGGTGATTATTCTGACAGCTGCTAGGTATATTAATTTTAAATACACATTTCGGGACTAGAGCGATAATCACAAAATGTATCCATGAACACTGTTAGATAGCTAAGAGACAGACTTGCCCCAAACTATTTCCACTTGCCCTCCATAATTTCTTAACTGAATTGATAGCTTATAATGATTTTTGGTTTTTTCAGATATCAATGTCAGATCAAACAGATCTGACAAATGGCCATAGGTCCTATGGGAAAAAAAAGATTGAAGTATTTTTATTGCATATATTTTTGGAAGTGTTATTGGTCTTTTATTATGACCTCCAGGCTTCTTCCATCAATGGGCTCTGCGTTTGTGAATTTAATTTGAAATAGTCGAAACAAGGAACTATGAGTTTTCATTGCATCAGTATACACAGTCTTCTGTTCAACAGTTCAACAGTTCTTGAATTTTAATCACTCAGGAAGCATCACCTTATTACTTAACACCAAAGATTCCTAATGGTAAAGGATTCCTAATTGCCCCTCTGACCTTTTTGCCCATTATGGTAATTATGTCAAGTTTCCTTCCTCATTTAAGTGTTGCAATTCAGTCTCTACCATTCTGTAATTTTATCATTCCATTGATGCTAGGGAGCTCAGTTCCATAGCAACAAATCCTACCATTAACCCCAGTTTACAAAGGATAGCCACCACAAGTTTCTCAGATAATCTAGTACCATTTTTCACAGTACATCTCTTGAAGCCTTAGTGAAAGAAGGATTCTTTGGTCCCCCTAGGAAAACACAGTAAGGTAGTGGGTTTTCAGGCTTTACATTATCACTCTATTCTAACATTTCTGCCTCCCTGACCTTCTGCCTCTTCCAAAACACTATGTCAAAAACGTTTGTCATGTTTCCAATATTTAGTAAAGGCCATCATCATGTCTAGGCTTCAGGGAGACATCACAACAGACTCTGGTCAGATGGCCTTGCCAAAGCATTGAATAATAAGTAATGGATGAATTGCCCATTTCAGCAAATTTCTACCATTTAGTCAAACGATTATATATGTTCTATCCCCAGTTTTGAATTATTGAAGATCCTCTCCAAACTATTTTCCACTAGTTTCTAACAGAATGTATTAACCAAATCTTGCAATTTATCTGTCTTTCAGACATTTTCTCCAGGATTATTCTGAGACCTGACTATTCATCACTTTGAATTAATAAAGTCAATGAGACTTCACAAATGGTATGATTTGAATGTGTCTTCTGCAAAAATTAATGTGTTGGATACTTAATCTCCAATACAACAGTGCTAAAAGGTGGGACTTAATGAGAGATGTTTAGGTCATGAGGAGAGCTCTCATGAATAGATGAATGCCGCTTTTAAAAAGGTTCATGAGAATGAGTTCCCTCTCTTCTACTCTTTCTCAATGTGAAAAATAGTGTTTCTCCCTTTCAGAGCATGCAGCGTTCAAAGCACACTCTTGGAAGTGGAGATTGGGCCTTTACTGGTTAGCATACAAATCACCTTGACCTTGGACTTTCCAGTTTCCCAAACTGTGAAAAAAATATTTTTTATAAACTATTCAAGTCTCTGGTCTTCTTTTACAGTAGCACAAATAGACTAAGACAACAGCAGAAGATCCAGAGTAGAATAAGTGTTATCTCACAAGTCACCTCGTGCCAAGAATATAGAGCTTTCTGTTTTTACAAAAAAAAAAGTGAAGGCAGTTTCCGACAACCCAATTAGTTCAAGTAAATCTAGGGTTCAAGTTTTTCAGGCTCATCCACATATGGCCCCATCCTAGGCCTCAGGTTGCTTCTATTTTCCTATCAGGGTCCTGATCTTGACATTAAAAATCATTGACATCGAGTTCGATCTCCTCTGCAGTTTTGCCAATTTTGCAACTACATCCTGGACCAAAATTTTAGTCATTTTTCCTGGGACTACTAAAATTGGATCTTTTCTTAAAAACTGCAGTAGAAGCTTTCTGTCTTCTTGAGTTAGAAGTTGGCTGCCCTTTCCCTAACTTTCTCTTTTTGCAATGTTTCTAATTTAAATTTAAATTAGAATCCAAATCTAAATTTTAAATAAACACAAATACTCTACATTTTTTTAAATTGTTATTGTACCTGTGTCACATAAAACTCAAAAACATTGCACATTTCAAAGTCTACCTTACATCTGCCCTTGATTCCAGTGAGACACTTATTTTAAATGTATTTCTTAGTCTATTCAGGCTACTATAACAAAATAACTTATACTGGGTAATTTATGAGCAACAGAAATTTATTGCTTACAGTTCTAGAGACTAAGACTAAGATCAAAACTCCAGCAGGTTCAGTGTCTAGTAAAGGCTCGTTCCTCATAGGTGGCACCTTCTATGTGTCTTACATGGTAGGTTGGGTAAACAAGCTCCCCCAGGGCCTCTTTTATGAGGATGTTAATTCCATCATGAGTATGGAGCCTTCTTGAAGACCCAGTCACCTCCTAAATGTCCCACTTCTTAAGACAATTACACTGGGGATTAAGTTTAACATATACATTTTGGGAACGACGCATTCAGACCAGAGCAATATTTTAGTTGATTTCTACAATCTGTATTATGATTTATAGATCCGTTGTCGAGTAGTATAATTTGCCTTTATTTTTCAGAATTTCCCTAGCATGTAAACTGCAATTGGCCTAGCTATTTCCAAGGTGTCCATTTCACCATTTTATTGGGAACATGGAAAACATAGACAGTCATAGGTAAAATTATCACTTTGGAGATGTCAAGCATTACTATCAAAGAACACTGTATGCTTTTTTTGCCACTTTTTAAGAAATATTACTAAATAAATAAACACCTAGTCATTATGTGTGGGGAGGAGAAGTTTGTGCTTTACTGTTGACCTTTTTTCTTATTCATTTCCACATATTCATTTTGTGCTCAGCTACCTTATTTTTTAACTTGTAATAATTCTTTTAAGTTTTTAAAGTATATGATAATATCACATGCAATAACACTAATAATGATGACATTATTTCATTATTTGATCTGACATATTCTAAACAATGTAAAACAATATTGGTGACATTCTTGTCTGGACTTTACTTAGAAAACACAATGGTGACTTTTGAGAACATATGAATGACATGCATCACTTTTGGAGACTACATAATAGAAATACACAGGTAATGTGATTTCATTGGGATATTCTTCTACAGTTCTATGAAATCTCCAAACCAGACATCATATCTCTCTTCAGATCCCCAAGTTTTATACTTGACACGTTTCTTTAACCTAGTTCCTTAGAACAAACGGGTACAGAAGACCATAGTCTCAACAGAAAAAAAAATGACAAAAGAAATGTGAGAGATCTTAAAATTTTTAAGGTAACATAAAGATGGTGTGAATGAAGTAATTCAAATGACAAAGAAGTTGCATCTGTGAAGAAACATTTCTAAAAATGTAAAATTATAGATGGGTAGAATAAAAGTCCTTTACAGTTGTTAGCCATATTAATCATAATACTTATAGATAAGATATAGATAGGTATTATGTATAAAGAAAATTTATTTTTCTAAGCTGTGTTTCTGATCAAAGTTTGAGAACAAGTGGGAAAAAAAGTAAGAAGATTTACTGCAGTACTGAAAAAAATCATATTTGGCAGCAAGACAGTAGATGAACCAGCATGAAAAGATTGCAAAGTGCGTACCCAGGGAGTGGAGGATCAGAATGTCATAAATGACAGATATTTTTGAAAGCCTGGGTAAAAAGCATTATTAAATTTCAGAGAAAATGGGGAAAGGAGAAAAACTAGATGTGGGTTCACCTGGCATAAGCACAGTAGGGAAGAATAGCACTGTGCTTTAATATTGAAAAAGTGGGAAAGTGAGACAAAAGAAAAGGAAGTAAATGAAATCCAGTCAGAATAAAGTGATGATCACATTAATGTGGTAAGATGAAATTTCAAGGAAAAAAGAGGAACTTGCCAGGAACACAGGGAAGCTGAGGCTGAGGAAATATGGGGAAAAAGATCCTAATGTTGATTATTGACTAAGATGGAGAACTAGTGTATATACACAGTAGCACAGAAATTTGCTAGGTGCACAGATTTGAAAGGAAACATATTAGCCTGAAATTGTACTAAATGAGAAATTTAGAGTAAATAAGGAAGGAGATAGAAGAAATTGACCAAATTTTAGGCATCTTGGATGGATATGAGAAAGGAGAAAAGGAGGCAGTTACAGTTTAATACAAGTAGAGATGGTTGAGAGCAGCATTCAGGAGTGGAAAGAAAAAAATGAGGAGGAGAAACAGACATCAACAAATAAACTTAGAGACAAGGTTTAAAAGGAAGAAGATATTTTTTAAAGTGAGAAAGGGCTTTAGAATAAAAATATAAATTATGAAATGAAGAAAGATGATAGAAAAGGGAAGATAACAGGATATAAAGAAGAAAAAAACTATATGTCAGTGCTATGGGAGCAATGGAGAGAAGCAAGAGTGAAATCAGAGAGTACACTGGATTAAAATCCCTGAAATGTGCTGAGTTGAAAGGGGGAGTGTGATGGCTAATTTTATGGACTAATTTAGCTAAGCTAAGGTGACCCATTGTTCAGACAAACACCAGTTTAGAAGTTATTGTGAAGGTATTTTTTAGGTGGAATCCAGCAACTTTGTATTGCCCCCAATATCAACTCTATGCAAAGTGACAAGGAAGCCATGCTTTCTCCATACGCACTCTAAGTGCCTGTCATTTTTCTAACCCACTTATCAATCTCATGAAGTAAATATAAATTAGGAAATAGAGGTTCAAAAAACTCAAGCAACTTGCCCAGGATCACAGAGATAGAAAAATAGTAAATCCTTTTCCTAAGTTTACGATCTTTGTAATTTCCCTTCAAAAGGGGAAAGCAGTGAGAAGCCTGATATTTCTTGGGCACCAGATGTGTACAAAGCTCTATATTACTAGTTAGGGGTAGGCAGGATGGTCCCCATCCTGAGGAGTTCACCTTTGTGTAAAGAAACTATGCACATATAAAAGTAGATAATGTTGAAAAGTTTATTTTCACACTAGAAAAAAATAATTTAGTACATTTAGTATATACAAAATTATTTTACAGATAGGAAAACTTACTTGAATGGTGCAGTCAGGTCACAAAATAGAAAACAACTGAATAAAGGTGACCAATATCCCAGAACACTTGACTTCTCATCCGGTCATATCTCCCCTGCCACCAACAAAACGGCATAAACAGTAAAGTTCCAGGAGTTCAGATGGAGAAAGGACTGTGGGCTGAAATGGTGACTTGATGTTTATTTAAGGTCTTATTCAGAAGATTTTAGGAGTACGGAAGTCAATTCATTCGAAGAAGAAACAAAGATCGGATTTATTTAAAAGCAAATATGAAAATGCAAACATTTGCTTTCTAATTGTGCAGATGCTATCGATTTTGCTGCACTGCTGTGTTTATGCCAGGTGATATCCAATCCCATTTGCAATATGTATAAAGATAGAATAACTACATATTATTTGCACAAATTTTAAATGTCAGAGCAGTAGACATTAGATGCGATGGCAGTGGGATATGACAACTTTTGAGATGCTTCTTTGTTAAAATTCTACAATAATAGCTTTTCAGAGTTTTTGCAACATCCCTGTTAAATAACAGTTTGGACAGCTCAACAACGGAACTTTTTTTTTTATTTAGCTAGGAATTTTCTCCACATACCATCTGGGCTGGCAGGTGTTCATCATCAGATCTGGGTTGCTATGAGACTGGAACTTACCATGCTAATGAGGTATAGAGACAGAAACCTAAATTTTGCTCATTTGAAGCAACGTTATATTTGCCACTACTGGAAGTACAAGCAACTCCTCATAACTTTCCAAAATGCAAAATTTGTAAGTAGAGATTCCCAAGGAGGACATTCTAGTGATCAAAAATGATAAAGTAAATTGATGGCAATGTGTGTTTGTTTTTATTTTAAACACTACATGAATCTTAATGCTTTTCTTCTTTCTTGGTAGAGAACAAGTCTGTGTGTAATTTTAAGGTGAATGGGCAGAGTAGGGAAACATGTTTTCACTCAATGTGAGAATAGTATTCCCCTCCTAATGGGAGGAAGAACCTCAAGTCACTTGTACATGATTGTCGCAATGAAGTTTGAAGTGCGCACAAAACACACAGAAAATAACAGTTGTAGAAAAAAAGGTCAACCTGATGACTTTCATTAATTTTAGTGGCCAATAACATCACATCAAACTTATCCTGATAGTGGCACAAAAGCAGACAGTCTGTATGTAGGGCAGTATTACAGAAAATGTAAAATTAATATTCAAAATGACCTTGAGAAACTAGAGACAGGTGGGCAGAAATGTGAAATATGATGAAGATTAACAAAGTTCAAATTGTACCTTGGAGGTGAGGATCACTGTTCAAACAGTGACAGAGCTGAAAAATACCTGGAGTCATACTGGAGCCAATGATAGACATGGATATGCATGAATAGGACATGAATAGTGTTGACACTTTGAGTGCACTGATCAAAGTGATATTTAGGATTTTTCTTTTCTCACCATGGTGTTACTAGGTCAGGTACAGTTTGTATTACTATGTAAGCACAGCATAAGCATGGGGCATGGAATGCAACAATGAAAATGGTCGTGTTCAATTTTTTTTTACTGTGCCCAGTTTTTCCCAAGTTACTCAGACATTTCTGGGAGCAGGTGGGCAGGCTGAGATGCAGGGAAAGTGATTATGAAGGTCATCGGTCCATTGTTTCAGCTTTAATAAGAGCTCTACTTACATCAATCATATATATCAAGGTTCTGTGTAATATTTAGCTTGAAAAAGGGAGTGGGGTATTGATTGCTAAAAAAAAAAGAACTTTGAATGTCACAAGCACAGAAAAAAAAGGGGGGAAACCCCCCAAAACAAAAATTTTCGTAGAATAAATGCAGTTAAAAGATGATAAAAGGCATAATGACAGAAAAGGCATAGATTCTATTATGAACAGGAATAACATATTGTCTTGTGCTTTATAAAATACATCTACCATAAAGAAAAAGATACTGTGTGTGTGTGTGTGTGTGTGTGTGTGTGTGTTTGCATATGTACACGTGTGTCTTGCAGAACTAAGCTAAGCATCGAAGAAATGTCTACCGAGTTACCAGTAACAGAAAGCCTCAACAATGTTAAAGAATGAATGCATTGTTTAACTCATTATTTATTGAATTACTGTATATTTTTCATGTATCATAAATATTGCATTATTAATAAATATAATCAAATATGTATTTTATATATCAGGAAAGTCATTTTGTGCAATTACTGTGTAATTTTTATAAAATTACAGTGCTGCAAGAACCTTGCACATTTATGTCAATTATTTTCCATAACAGTCCATAATTTAGGTACGTCATCCCCATTTCAGAGGCAGAGGAAGCAAGGCCTGTAGTGATTTAGTAATTATCCTCAAGCTGCAAAATCAGTAATTGACAGAGAAGTCGACAAAACTTCGAGTGCAATTCTCACTACACAATCCGCTATAAATCCGGGTTGAAAAATTCAAAAATGTCATGTAAGATGTTTCTAGAAATCCAAAAGATCTATAATAAAGGGGGTATGGGGATGATGTTTTCTTTTATTTTCTCTCCAAACAAGAACAATCCAATCACTGTCTCAGCAGGTATGGTGTGACCAAAGTAAACACAATTTGCCTTTTTCAATAGTTAATTCAAATCCTCATCTAGAAAAAGAGAAAGAGAGAGTTGTTTTGTTTTATTTTATAGTTTTACCTTGAGGATTGAATCTCTAAAGCATCAGAAGTGTTATTAGAATAATTTCTAACTGAGTAGCGAAATTACTTGAAATTCTGGTACAATTCTACTCCTCCATTGATGTTTAAAAATATATGTCAAAACCAGTGGTTCCTGTGAGTTCTTTAATAATAATGAAGTAGATTGATCTCTATGGGGTCAGTCTAGTAAGAAACATGAAAGTAATTTATTTGTTTCTCTAAAAAGGAAGCCTGCCTACGGATAGAAGAATCAAGGAAGTCTGATGCATTCAATTGGAAAACCACTGGATATCCTGCTTGTGTTAAGTATATCTTGTTCTCCTAGGCAACCAAGAAGACCCTGCTGATTCCTTGAGAGTTATTTGCCTTGCTAGAGTTTCTTTATTGATCATCAGACCTACAGAGATTCTAAGATGGTTATAAAATATAGTAAACCATTTTAAAGCATTTTTTCTCTGTAAATTGAGGCTAATAGCTATAATTTATGAATGAAAAACTGGATAAAATGATAATGCATTCCCACTACTTGTAACTCCCATGCATCCTTGTGTTAATTTTTAAGAGAATGGACTACAAAAGCAAATATATAAATATACCTCACTTCATACTCCTGGATTAGCAACTCAATTAAAGAACCAATGTATGTCTCTATTCATTTACAGAGTATAGTCAAATGTTTACATAGTGTTTAACATCTACATGCACCTGAATCTAATAGCCATTCTATGCTGAAGACTGGTATCATCCATGCTACTGATGTCCAAATACCTGGCTGACCTGGTTTTGTGGCTCAGAATTATGAGCAATTCCCAAAGGTATATCCCTGATATGCCATATAATGGTGTCACCCATTCCAAGACCAACTAGTCTGGAAAACTCCACCCCATCCACACTGTTGGTTTCAGGCATGTTTCTTTGGTACAGTGGTTATCACATTCACCTGACGTACTGTTGATTCCTCATTTCAGTCTTTTACACCTTTTTTCTGGATAGTTTTAGATTTTCATAGCACAAGATACCTATGAAAGCAGAAGAAGTTACTCTGGCCCTATTTCCACATACCTCTTCAAGGCATATCTTTATGGGTATTAAGTAAACTAAATGGTTGAGTAGTTAGGTTTAAAATAATCAACATAATCATGTCTTTCATGGTTTGGGATGCCCTCCAAATTAAAGCTGAATATTCCATAGATAGAAAATCAGATAAAGTGATAATAAAAAATCTTAGAAATTACTTGGAAGAAATTCCATGTTTTTTTCTAATTTTCCAAAGAAAAATAATTAATACATCTAAAGTAAGCAATTTGGGTAAAATCATAAATGTGAAATAAATTTAAAATAATAAAATCAACTAAAATCAAAAGGGATTCTTTTAAACAATGCTTTAGTGTACATTGAGAAATATGCTCATATCAATATTGGGTTCATGGTTAAAGATAAGACACAGATTTTCTTCTGTTTAATGCAGTTAAATTTCCAGATAAAACATGCATGTTTTCTATGACAGGAGAAATTTACATGTACTAGGCTACTTTTATCATTAAACCCTACCCGAAGTTTTAACAGGAAGCTATGTGCTGCCCCAGGTTCACAACTTATGACTCATTCTGCTTTAATAAATTGAAAAGACTGTGTTGCAAAGCTAATTAGGCAACTGGCTATCATTAGTGTTGTAAAGTCTCTTGCCGGTTTGAATTTTATAAGTGAAATTAGTGTGATGATTCCAGCTCACTCTCTAACAGACATTATGCATTATTAAGCTGTGTTTGGCCCACCTCGGCAATTAACTTACTCTCCAAATATACTGTTTTCATCTAGTTTCTCCAAAAGAAGATAAAAAGAAGATTTGAAAGCCAACCCATTCCAAGTCATGACATAGATAACTAACTAAACTATGTTGGAAGCCATATGGTATATGCGTGTTTTAATCAGAAACATCTCACATCAAACCCTAATTCCTGATGAATTTTAAATGTATCCCATAGCATCACCCATTTATTCATTAGTAGCAACTGCTATATTTATATTAATATCTACAAAGATCAGGGGACTATGGCTGGAAATAAAACAGAAGTAAAATATATTGTGCAAGGTAAAATTTCCCTTTTAGGCTGTTATAGATAAGAAAAACAGTTTTTTTCCTATTTTTGCAACCACTGAAGACACATTTCTGACAACAAATGTTTGGGGATTTCTCCCCCAACATACATACAAACCAACCAAGAAATTCTGTAGTGGATGCCAGCTGGATATCTTCTAATCCAATTTAATTCTGGCATTATCTTTCCAGAGATAGTCAGTTCAGCAAAACAAAAATATATATGAGGTCCGACAATTAGTCAGACCTCAACAAATAACGACAATAGCTCTGATGGTCATTCCAGAAAAAGAGTAGACTAGACACTGGCATTAGTGCATGGTTTCCCATGGGGAGTTCTTCAAAGGTGACCGTAGTGATATTCATCAATGAGGTGTGCAGCACTTTTTCTAGGATGGTTTCATCCAAAACTGAGCTGACTAAAAAATGACTTTTTGACATGGTCATTTTTTTTGGCATAAACTTAATGGTCCAAGAAGAGTCTTATCCCATGGATTGTGTAATGGTGAAGAGAGGGCTTTTAGTATATCCATTCCCCAAATAATGTACAGAGTACCCATCAGATAATGTTGCTTCCCCCGCCCCCATCCCTCCTTCCCACCCTCCAGAGTCTCCAGTGCCCATTGTGTCAGACTCAACTTCCACCACGCATGATTCCCATCATGATGCTTCCAGCTTAAAGCTCTTACGTATCATTTCGTAAGACAGGAGTCAAGAAAACTTTTCATAAAAGGGCCAGGTAATACGTGGCTTTGCAGGCCATTTGATCTCTGTTGCAACTAGTCACTTCTCCTAACATTGTGGAAAGTAGCTGTAGACAATACCTAAACAAACAGGCACAGCTGTGTTCCAATAAAACATCATTTACAATAAATACAGTATGGCCTAAACTTAGCCCACCAGCCATAGGCTTCTGATCCCTCACTGAGGATAATAGACAGAATCACACATATCCACAAGCAAATGTCCAGTCTCTTCTCGCACAACTTTCTCTACTAGAGAGGCTCTTTCCTTATGAATGACTGTCAAAGAGCTACTGGTATTAACCATCTAAATCTATGAGTCATTACTTTGGGGGAGGCTTTGTTAATCTCCCGCTCCTCATCCCTCCCTATGGCAAAGTAAACCACTCACTTTTCCTCCCTTCATTCAGAAACATCGAATCAAGCACTTACTATATTTTCTCCCTGTGTGGGATACTCCAGCGAACAAAACAGAGACCCTTGCCCTTGGCAGTTTCCATTCCGTGGAAGAAATACAAACAATAAAACATAACTATTAATTGAAACAAGTAAATAAATTATGTTATATATTAGATGTTGAAAATTATGATGGGAAAATAAGGAAAAAAATACCGTGGTCTATGGTAAATGGAGAATATGTGTATGTCTAGAAAAGAAGCAATTTGCTACATAATAGTGAGTGCTTAGTGTAAGCCTCACTGAGGAAGTGAAATTTGAAAAAGAAAGAGAGAAAGCTCATCAAGCATCCCTTCTTACAGAGAAAGCTGTTAGAGCAAAGGCCACAATACATGATGGACCAGCATGAGTACATGCAGCAAGCCAGGAGGAGAGCAGTTCAAGGTGAATGTGGAAAGACACGAGTCAGGACTGGAGTTCCAACATTGCTGGATACCTCGGGGCTCATCAACTACTACAAAGACCGCAGATTTTTTTTCATAGTTTAATTAGCAAAGTTTATTTCTTGTGTCGCTGTCTAATACTGATGAATCTTATAATATGTGAACTATGAAATAGTAACAAACATAAAGAGGGTACATGGTGAGACTTTTTTTAGTGTTTTTTATTTCCATAGCTTTAGGGGGTACAAATAATTTTTGATCGGAGCTTTATGCCTACCCTCCACTCACGTCTGTGCATATGGTACCCCACAGATGATTTTTCATCCCTTTATCTCCTTCAATGCTCATTTCCCCACCACACACACCCCATCCCCGCAACCACAGCCTTTACTTTGAGTCAAAGCAGGAGCCATCAGTGAGTGCTGGAGTGATAGGGTCCTGCTTAGGTTTGGAAGGACCATTCTGACTGCTCTCCTGAAAACAAATGGTAGCCAGGGCAAAGGTAAGCATGGTGAAACTGAAAAGTCACCTGTGTTAATCCAGGCAAGAGAGTCTGTGGACCAGGCCTAGTAGCAGTGTAGGTGTTAATGAACAGTCAGATTCCAGAAGTCGAATTCTTCGTTTACATCTTGTATATGCTTGAATCAAAACACTTTTCAACATCTTCCTCACTCTTCACATTAATGTCTGAGCCCCTTCCTCCATCATTCTATCAGGAAAGGGACTTATACCTATCTATATTTCTAAAACCTAGCTTCAATCTTGGAGCATTAAAATAACACAATAAATATCTGCATGAATTGTAAAAAAGAGAATGAATGAGTCCATCTGTCAGGCAAAAATGATTTAAAGAGTAAGTATTTTTCCAAAAGGTTGGGAAAAAATGAAAATTAAAAGATGCATTTAAATAACAGGACATAAGACAGAAGTATAATGATGAATTTTGGACAGAAATAAATTAACCATATGTAGATAATGAGCACACAGCAACAACAACAGCAAAATATGGGTTTTGTTTGTTGCTGTTACTTCTGACTTTAATTTTGTGACTTTACTTATGTTCCTGCATACGTTTCTCCCTTTTCCTTCTTAATTTATCATTTTACTCTATTTTGCTCATTCCTATGTTCCAGCATTTTCTCCTCACCTTGTCATCAGTTTGGGAATGAATGGGAGATGGAAGTTGCATCCGGTCTGATCTCAGCTCAGACAACTCTACTGGTTAAGTTGTACCAAGCCCTAAAACCACAGAATGTTGCCGATATCTACCAAGAAATTATTTTTCTCTTTGATTTATGTATTTGTTTTTTGTTTTGTTTTGTTATTTGAGATGGGATCTTTCCTGTCACCCATGTTGGAATGCAAGAGTGTGATCATAGCTCGCTGCAGCCTTGGACTCCTGGGCTCATAAAATCCTTTTGTCTCAGCCTCCAGAGTAGCCGGGACTACAGGTGTGTACCACCACATCCAGCTATTTTATTTATTTTTATTTTTTTGAGAGATGAGGGTCTCCATTACCCAGGCTGGTCTCAAACTTCTAGACTCTGTCATTCTGCTACCTAAGCCTCCCAAAATGCTGGGATTACAAGCATGAGCTACTGCAACTGGTCCAATATGTTTGCTTGTTTCTTTTGTTGTTGTTTTGTTTTAAAAGAAGATACTGTTCTCTAAAGAAGACATAGAAACTCACCCCTGTACCCACCACCTCTAAAGGTAATGTCTTCCATTGTCTACTGTATCATAAGTTTTATTTCTTGCATTTGGTAAACTGTGTTGCAGAAGTCAGATCTCTCAAATCATTTTTGAACATGCTAAATATCTTCCAAGTCATCAAGACTCAGTATATAGAAAAACCAAGTAGGAGCTAGGGATACTTTTTTCAGAAGGTTGTATGAATGTCTCAACAACTACAGGCTTACCATGTGCGAATCACTATGGGTCATTCTTTTCAGGATTTTTGCTGCTTTGAGTACTGCATTTGGGGTGTAAAGCATTGAACATTTATAGTGGGTTGTTTTTAAGGATCTATGGCATTCTTTTTGAAAGCATTTAATACTTTTTTCTTCATATAAAAATACAATCTCAAAATAAATTGGATAACCAGGATAAGAGAAAAGCAATTGAATTTTATCTGTTTTTATAGGGCTTTTGAAGAAACACTCTACTTAATTCCTCCTTCTGTATAGAAATGAACAGACTTCTGTAAACATTGATTAGCCCATGTATGGAATTACATCATTAGAGTGAGGTGAAAATTGTTCATTTTGCTGCATATCTCAGAGTAACTCTACAACTGGACATTTTACTCTTTCTCTTTGCAAGCCATGAATCCCTAGAAGGGAATGTGACTCTGTGGCCAGGTCTGAATTGAAAGAAACAAGAAAACAAGAGCTATAATGATGCTGCCATACCGGTCTCTAAATGCTTTTATTAACTATTGTTTTAGATTTCTAGTGTTTCTTCAAAAGCCCTATAAAAATAGTACACACATGCATTGCTGCCAGGATCCAACTTGTTGTAGCAAGGCTGGTTCTCTGGAGTATTTGCATAAATTCCCTTCTATGAAGAACATGGAGACTGTCTAGATGAACATGCTTTCTTTAGTACAAGCATGTTGCTGGTCCATAGTTTGAAACAAGAAAAAAAATCAGCTGGTCATCTAGTTTCTTTTATGCAAAGCCATTTTGTTATTTTTATTTTAAATTTCTTATTTTAAAGATGTGGGGTCCAATTCAGGGTTAGGTATACAAATGTTTATTATGCAGGTACACTTGTTGATGAGGTGTGCCCTCCTCTCCCCCGGCAGATTCCCACTACAGCCTATCCCCCTTTTCCCCACCCTTGGCAGTTTCCCACTACTGCCAATCATTTTCTTATAATATTACAATAATTGTTCAAGTCTGCTTATCATCATCATCATCATCATTATTATTTTCTAACTTGAAATATGGTCCAACAGAAGCTCTTTTGACAAGGAGTCAAAGTTCTTAGTTCTGACCTCAGCTCTGCTATCTACAGGTTTTGTTGATTTAGACAAAGTTCCCTTTACCTTTATACTTCAGTTTCCTCACTTATAAGGCTATAATCAGAACACTGACTGTGTCTACCTCTGATGATTACTATGTTAACCAAATAAAATTATGTGTGGGATAGGGCCCTAGGAAAGTATAGGAAAGCAACTTCCCAAATTTGAAATAATGTCATGTTCACATACAATCTTTCAGTTGGTGCCTTGAGCACCCATATACTTTTCATCAGTAAGAAATGCTTTTGACTACAAACCTCAATGTCCAAACAAAGCTCATTATACCCTTGGAGCGTTTGTTGTTCAGTTAAAATGAAATTGTGGGCTCAGTAAAGGTCACAGACTTTCTTTCCATTTGAAATTATCTCAAGGTATAGACTTTTTCACCCACATGCATGTTCTCACCTCACTTTTCCCATTAATAAAATGACTTTATAAGCCGCAGACATCACCACATACACATGTGAGGCTGGGAAGAAGAGCATGGGTAAGGAGAGACAGCTAGCTTTCTTCTTGAACCTCGCCACTTCATCTAGACACTATCTTGATAGTGTCTTCTATCAGATTCACCTTTGCACATCAGTGTCCAGAACGAGACTATATGCCCCTGCATGAGATGAAAGACACCTCACATGACAGCATATACAATGGTGAGGGACAAAGAGGTAAGAAATGACTTTGGGGTAGCCAACCAATAATGTCCACTATGTCTTAACTGCGGAAGTTCAGCACATCTTGGGAAAATAACCTCAGATTCTACACTTGCTACTATTGATTCGCTTACATGATTCCATTTTTTGTTTAAACAATGATGGAAGGGTGACTTTAGCCATCCAAGTCCCTTCCCAAGTCTCATTTGAGGCAAAAAGTTGTCAACTGGTTTTTAGCTGTGTCCTTTGATCTGAGTCATTGTTTCCCAAAAAAAGCAAACATTCTAGGGAGATTGAAGAATAATAAATCCTCACTAAAAAAATCTTTGACCCTCTTTTTTTAGACAAAGTCAGTAGCCTAGTCTTTATGTTTCTTCAAAATTATTTTATTATAAGAACCTCATTTGCTAAACTAGTCAGAGAATCGAAGGCTATATACACTTCTTATACCCCTTCGTCTATAAATATCAACTTAATGATGACTCTCCACTCATTTTTCTCCGAAGAAATATAATCTGAATCAAGGTGAATTTCTATCCCTGCTCCCAGGGCAAAGCACGTGATAGTGATCTCCTTCCATCTCTCACTCCTTCAAAATAAAATTATTCCTGTTTCATCTGTGCATTCTATGACCTGCGCAATGTTTGTTAAACCATTTTCTTTTTGCATTATCGATATAACCTAATTAGAATAAGGGAAAAATCAGTTCTGATCAGTCATTGAAACCAAAGTGGCTTCTTCCTCTCCTCAGCTTGCCCTTTGGAATTCAATAAGAGGCAGAAAACTTTATTCCTATGTGAATATCTGTGGAAACTGTTCATGGTTTCGGAAACAATTCTCAAAGTGAGTTGAGGAATCTGGTGTGGCAACCACAAGGAATAATAATTAGATTCTGATGCTCCCATAGATGCCTCTAGTATACTTGATTAACCTTGAGAAGCTTTAGGAAATGTTTCTAGAATAATAAAACAAAAACATATTGGCCAGTGCTCAACCTTGTATGCTGAATCCAGGGAGCTCCTTTTCTCTTAGGCCAGGTAGAAAACATCTGGAAAAAAAATTAGGAAATCTGTTTTTCTTTTTGTTTCTTAAAAAAAAAAACCAAAAACATATTACTTTCCCCATAGAGGAGTTAAGCTTAAATTCTCTGAGAATCAAGGTCTCTACGTATACCATGAGGAAACTCCCACCAGTTCTGTTTTTAAAACAAAAGAACATTACTAGATACTAGACCTTGATTCTGATCTGTTTATGCAGAAACTTCATCATCTTCTTCCTGGCATTCTTCTCTCTCAATCGAACTCAGTGGCAACAGGGACATGTCTGTCTCCGTCACTTCTTTATCCCTCATGTTGCATCTTCTTCATAGTGAGTTCAATAAATAATGGTTTAACAAAATATAAATGTATAATATTCAAGTATGCAATATTTGTATAGTATAACACTGAAATATTTTCTGGAATAAGTATATGAATGAGAGCAGCAGCCTGACCACCTAAGGGAAAACATTGGGTTGAGAAAATGAGAGCAAACGGGGAAGCCGAGAATTCCAACTGTAGTTTCAGAAGAAATGCTTTAGCTTCCATATCCAAAATGAAGCTGGCTAGCAGAGAATGGTGACCTACCTTAAAGGTATGGATAGCCCGACAGTAAGGTGAAGAGAGACGACAGGTGCTTCCAATGACATTAGAGCTGAGTTTCCTAAGGCATAGAGAGTTTCTGTCAGAAATAAATATGATGCTTGATGGGTTTGATATTCATTGGAAATCTTTGGGAAAACATTTCAAGTAGTTTGCTTTCCAAAGCTTTTCTTGGTAAAGAGTGGAAATGTGTCACCTAAAGCCCAAGCAACTTGCCTCCCTTGGCAGCAAAGTCAATCTCTATTCATAGAATGGGCATGTTCCTGAGCCTAGGCAATTTATGTTCCCTTTATTCTCAGAACACATATCAGCTCAGCAAATCTCAGTTCATGTGCTTGACATATTTCAATGTTATATTGAAAAATAAAACATTCTTTCTCAATGTGCACTGAGTTTTCAGATGGGAGTTCTCACATTGCAAAACTATCGGTCAAATCTAACGACTGTGTCCACAGACCCTAGTCTCCATTTATGCGCTACACATTTAGCAACAATAAAATACACAGTTTCCTCATAGCAATAACAAGTCTCTTGCTAAAGAATTCACAGAACAGAAACAACTGAGCACTAATATATAGTTTTGATATTTTCTTGTATTATATATATTTCCTAGAGTAATCTATAGGAGATTCCAGATGGGCTATCATTATTTTTCTTTTTAGTGGTGAAATTTCAGCTTAATGAAAATAATACTACTCTTTTTCTCTGTACCTGATGAAAATAAAAATATTTCAAATAAAAGCACTCTTACTAAGTATATGGTGAAATGTGTCATTGAAACCTCATGTCACTATTGTGCAAGTGAAATAACAGAACAGACAAACAATAGCTTCTGCACAGCAAAAAAAGAAAAAAGAAAGAAAGAAAAGAAAAGAAAAACAACAACAAAATGAAGACAACCTACAGATTGGGAAAACAATATTTGCAACTCATATATCATATAAGGCATTAATATCCAAGATTCATAAAGAACTCACACAACTCAGTACTAGGAAAACATGTAACCTATTTGAATAATGGGCAAAAGACTTGAATAGACATTTCTTTAAAAACGACATAAAAATGTTAAACAGGAATATGAAAAGGTGTTCAACATCATTAATCACCAGGTTATACAAATCAAAACCTCTGCGAGATATAACCTCAAACCTATTAAAATGACTACTAGCAAAAAGATAAAAGATAACAAGTGTTGGTGAGGGTGTGATGAAAAAGAAACTCTTGTGCATTGCTGGCAGAAATGTAGATTGGTGTAGCCCTTATGGAAAATAGTATGGAGGTATCTAAAGAAATTAAAGATAGAACTGTCATGGGAATCAGCAATTCCACTCATGTGTATGTACCCCAAAACAAACTAAATCCTCATAAAGATATCTGCAACTCATGTTCATAATAACACTATTTACAATAACCAAGATATGGAAACAACCTAGGTGTCCATTCAAGAACAAAGAAAGGAAAAAAGAATATGAATATCATTCTGCCTTTAAAAAGTAAGCGATCCTTCCACTTACCATAACATGAATAGACCTCGAGGACATTATGCTAGATGAAAGAAGCCAGACATAGAAAAAAAAATGTATTTGATCTTATATGTGTAATCTAAAAATATTTTTAAATGGTCATCAAATATATAGAAATAGAGAATAAAACAGTGGTTCCCAGGGTTAGGTAAGAAGAAACAAAAAAGATTTTAGTCAAAGGATACAAAGTAGCAAATATGTAAAATGAACAAAACAAAAGATCTTATATACAACCTAAAGACTACAGTTAATAATAGTGTACTGTGAGCTGGGCTCGGTGGCTTAGCCTGTAATCCCGTGCCTTTGGGAGATTGAGGTGAGTGGACTACCTGAGCCCGCGGGTTCGAGACCCGCCTGGGCAACTTGGCGAGACCTCATCTCTACAATAAATCAAAAAATTAGTCGGGTGTGGTAGTGTGCATCTGTAGTTCCAGCTACTTGGAAGGCTGAGGTGGAAGGATCGCCGGAGCCCAGCAGGTGGAGGCTGCGGTGGCAGGGAGTGGCTACTGCACTCCAGTCTGTGCGACAGAGTGAGACTCCAACTCAAAAACAAAAACAAAAACAAAAAAAGATTGAAAATTACACATTTGTTTAACACATACCATTATCACAATGAAGTAAAACCTTGAAGTAATAGTTAAGAGATTCATTATCTCAGGGAAAAACACTGAATAGCAGGACAAAAAAGGGAGGAGGGGTGGGGGGAAAAAACTGCTATGACTGGTTAAGTCCCAGATGAAAAGCATGACTTCATAAAGCTCTACTGACCTAGCAGTAAAGAGCTGGCCACACTGATTTGGGTCTTGAAATATGTTTCAGTAAGGCTTCCAGCTGAAAGAGATGGCACACTCTACTTAGGATAATCTGAGGAAGGCTGATTTACAAAAGGGCTATTTACAAAGGTGAAGGTATAGAGAAACACAAAGTGTAGTTCAGTGACCCAGGGTAGCAGCAGTGCATTGCCACCTTAAAGCAAAAGAAACAAGTGCAGTTCTGAGAACCTCAAAACGCATCACTTCGAGAGAATTGTCTTGATAAGATTAGTGAGTTTCTACAGAAGCCCACAACCAGCATTTGGCATCCTGGCATGGTAACAAATACCCTTTCTCATTCTCCTCCCTCTTTTTGGTTTCCTGCTAAGGCTGCCAATTGCCCATTTCCACACCAAACTGGAAACCAAAGGCACAGGAGTTATTGAGATAGCCTATAAAATGAGCATCCCAGGATATACAGCAGGTAGAGAAGGGAGAAGAGTAGATCTGGAGGTACTAACAAAAGATATTCATCATGAAAATATCCCCAAGTCCTAGATTGTCAATCAAGAATTACAAGCTATTAATTCAGTTATAGCAGGACAAAGAGAGTAATTATGTTTACCTTACACAGTAAGTGAATTATACATCTTAGAAGAAGGATATTGAAAATATAATAACACTTTTTTGTAAACTGTGATTGCATGGCAGATCTATAGGCTGTAATTATTGGGCTGGGTTTATGTACTGATTATCTTTTTTACATGTCTGAAGACATTTAAGATAATTTGATATACTTAATTTTTAAGTCAGATTTAATCTATTTACAGCAGTTGTTAAGAGTTTTTGGAAGATTTTGTTAGATTTGTAAATTAGGCTAATGAACTTTAAAGAATCTTATTGTCAAATTTGTGGTTAGTTTGAATTAAACTTCTGAGTTAAATGAACATTAAGAAAAATTGGTTCCCTTTCTATATCAGTTTATTAGTAAGTAAAGCAATTTACATGTTAAGATTAAAAGCTTAAACACAGATTTATAGTTTTTTAAAAATCATATAGTAATCTATACAAAAATGACTATAAATTCCTTCCAATACACAAAGGCAACATGTGTTCTACTGAAAAGTGGTATAATGTAAATCAACACAGGAAAGATGAAAAAAAAAGAGGGGATTTTTAAAACTCCAAATGTATGCAAATACTAACAGAAAGAAGGCTGGTTTGTCTTACTACTAACAATCCATTTATAAATTGAAAATAAAAGCCATTAACAAAACTGGCTCAACTTCCCCACAGAACTAATGGTAATTGTTTTTGAATAAACATTGAAATTGACCCTTCTGGTCTTAAAGTTTGAAACTTATGTGTTATCTAAGTTCTTTTCTCAGGAAACCAAATGTCAGGCCTATAGAATCAAGAAACTGAAACTTACCACATCACCCCATCCAGACAATGAGATGCTGGATCCTTCCTGTCTACCAACTTCTCTTCCTAGTTCCTGTTTTCTACATTCCTGCCCTACTATGTAAGCTCCTGGCTTCAGTTGGCCAAGAAGACGGATCTGAGACAAACTTCCACTCTCTTTGGCTAATATTACCCAAATAAAAAGCCTTCTTGCCTGGCAATACTCTTTGTCTCAGTGATTGGCTTTTTGAGTAGCAAGTAACATGACCCTGACCAAACCCCTGGTGTTTTGGTAACAATAATATGACTATAGAGTAGACCTATACAATCATAAAAGGAACACTCTTTAAAAAGATTTAATAAACTTGTATGTGTCTAAAAAGTAGGTCCTGAAATATTTAAAGGAAAATAACTATAATATCACTATAAATTTGTGGTAAGTTATGTAATTTGTTTTGGATAAACAGTCACTTATAAAATGTGACATTTTACGAGAACTCTAATGTAGTGAAGCTTTCCAATTTACATTTAAGGTAGAAAGAGAGAGAGAGAGAGAGAGAGAGAGAGAGAGAGAGAGAGAGAGAGAGAGAGAGAGCTTTCTCTTACATCTCATGGTATTGCCTTCTGAACATGTTGCGAGTTGAACTTTCCATAAATGTTAATGTTCAACAAACTAATCTCCTTTGCCTTCAGTTTTGCTACTTATACACTATAGTTCCCTGATATCTACACAGTACTATACTACCTTTCTACAGGAGTAATTTTATCATGCTACTTCCCTAGTTTAACACCCTTTAACTAGTTTCCCATCAGCTATGTGATAACATCCAACCTCTTCAGCAGGACACAGAAAACCATTAAATCTGACACTATTTTTCCAATCTCATCTCCCAACGTCCCTCCAGCCATACCCACTCCAATATTTTATATTCCAGCAATAACAAAAATATGTATTTCCTAAAACACAATCTATAATGAATCTTTGCATATGTTTTTCTCTCTACTAGAATGTTTTTCTCCTTCTCTCTCTCTTTTTTTTTTGAGTTGGCACCTCACTCCATCGCCCAGGCTGGAGTGCAGTGGCACACTCATGGCCACCCCAACATTGACCTCCTGGGCTCAGGCAATCCTTCCGTCTCAGCCTTCCAAGTAGCTGGAACTACAGATGTGTGCTACCAGCCCTGGCTAATTTTTTTATTTATTGTAGAGACGAGGTCTTGCCAAGTTGCCCAGGCTGTTCTCAAACCCATGGGCTCAGGCAATCCTCTCACTTTGGCCTCTCAAAGTGTCCTTCTAACTTTCTAACGGCCTGGCAAATATCTAGTCATCCTTTATACCCTATACTGAGGCACTACTTCTTATAAAAGTTTTCCCAGATCTGATTTCCACTCTCCCTCCAAGACAAACATAATATGCTGTTTCTAAATTTTATCCTACTTTTTACATAGTTCTATTTCTGCACTTGTCATATTTTAAAGTATAAGCTTTTGATTTGAAAATCCTGTATCAACTTATACTTTCTATTTCTATTCTAACTCAAAATGTCTAAGACTTACTTTACTTACTTTAGCTATGAAACAAACAAAATAAGAAAAAAGGAAAAGAAATAAAGGGGTCACAAAAACAAATAGTTTTAAGATGGCATACAATGAAAACAATCCCAAAATGGCATATTTGTGAAATAAATGACAGAACGTATTTTGATAAAAATAAGAAAAAGAAGAGGTTTATATACCAAGTGACAAAAAAGTAAAACTGAATACCTCCTATATAAATGATTTTATGATACTCTTTTAAAATACTAGTCATGTTTCCCAGTATATTCTAGTTTAAAAATTCTATCAATTTTAGAAATCAGTATTTAAAACAGGAACTCTTTTACTAATTAATTTCAGTGGAATCAAGCATAACTAGAAGGTAGCATGAATACTTTATTAAATTTACTATCTTGTTGCTAAGCAACTTAAAGTATGTTAAAACTTAAATGTAAAAATAAAATGTTTATGTAATATGCAATAAGAAAACAGCTTTTTATAACATCAGAAGCAGAAGGGACTTTTTGTAATTTATCAAAGAAATTGATTTTTCACACAATGTAATTAATAATGTAAAATTCATTCTTTTTTTTATTTTTCTTGAGTCAGAGTCTCACTCCGTGCCCCAGTCTGGAGTGCAGTGGCACGCTCATGGCCACCCCATCTCAACCTGCTGGGCTCCGACGATCCTTCCGCCTCAGTCTTCCAAGTAGCTGTAACTACAGGAGCATACTGCCATATCTGGATAATTTTTGATTGATTGTAGAGATGAGGGCTCGCCACGTTGCCCGGGCTGGTCTCGAACCCGCGGGCTAAGGCAATCTACTCACTTTGGCCTACCAAAGTGCTGGGATTACAGGCTGAGCCACTGAGCCTGGCCCCAGTTTAATTCTTAAGATTTTTAAAATTCTTATTTCTCTAGCCGGGCTCGGTGGCTCAGTCTGTAATCCCGCGCCTTGGGAGGCTGAGGTGAGTGGATTGCCTGAGCCGGCGGGCTCGAGACCCGCCTGGGCAAGTGAGACCTCATCTCTACAATAAATCCAAAAATTAGCCGGGTGTGGTAGTGCGCGCCTGTAGTTCCAGCTACTTGGAAGGCTGAGGCAGAAGGACTGCCGGAGCCCAGCAGGTCGAGGCTGCGGTGGCCGGGAGCGGCCACTGCACTCCAGTCTGGGCGGCAGAGTGGGACTCCAACTCAAAAAAATAAAATAAAATAAAATAAAATAAAATAAAATTCTTATTTCTCAAAAAAGTCCAAGTCACAGTAAATAATTATTTTCTCTACAAATCAGTTCCATACAATAGGACTATAGAAACTCAAAAGCCTCTGATAGGCAAGGGCACCTGGCCAACCAGTTGTCATTTTCTTCAGGATAAAAGTTAACTGTCTACTTTCCCAACACTACAAACAGGAAACATTCTGCCTCCTTCAATAGTTAATACGTTCTCTTTGGCTCACATTCCTAAGTCCAAATCACCAGATGTACTAAATCATGACTTAATTAGAAATGCCAAGAAAAACTTTAAATAAGCATTTTAACACCATTCATAGCTTCTAGAAAGACACTGCAGTTCTAGCTAGAAACCAGTAAAAGCTCATTCTATATGTACAACCTGTATGGATAACACTTTAGAATTCTATGATACTGTAGCTACATTTTATCCATCACCAAATCTTGCTTGGTTTATAATTAATCCCGGAAAATCCACTATTTCAGAGGACATGGCTTCATACAGATTTATCTTTGTTTACATTTTAAAACATGTAACAGTCTCCTTTCCCCTGCTTACCTTGAATACATTTGAAAATCTAAAAAATTACATTCAGAAGATGCACATATTTAAATTAGGTGTGGCTGCCTTAGCAACCAGCAACATGGAGGGCAAAATGCAATGCATTTATTTGCTTTGGTAATTTCATGTCTCTGGTGGAAGTGTTTAGTAATAAAAATAAATAAATGAGAAACAAACACTTCCTCCCATCCCTTCCCCCCACTGCCTGGACATATAATTGAGTCTAATGAGATGATAGGAAAAACAAAAACAAACAGTTGAAAGATTAGCCAGAAGATGACATCCTAATTCTGTTTATAAACCATACGGCTTGGAGCAAATGACTATGCTGCAATTTCCCCAATGGTAAAATGGATGTGACAGTAATGAAACTTGCTCTGCTTATCCTCTAGAATTTTAGTTAACAATCAATGAAATGATGCTTTGAAATTGTAATGTGCTCTGAAATTTTATGACTGTTAGTATTAGTGAAAGCAAATGAGGGCAAAATGGAAAAAGTCCAGAATAACAAGTTTTCCTATGCTGTTACTACTGAAATAAGAATGAGATGTAATTGTTAAATGAAAATAGATGTAACATTTTGGCTGAACTCTTTAAGAAAGACAACTTAATGATAATCATTTCAGTCACAAAAGCTATTCCATTTATGAGTCTGTTTCTCTAAAAGTATTTTTTCATCAGCTTATTTATTCATTTTTTTAGTGAAATATGGAAAAGAAGATTTGAAGCAACAACCTCTATCTTTGAATCTGGGGCAGCTTTTTATTTACTGACTTTTAATAATACTATGCCAGCTTTTCTAAATAAATCAATGGAAAATGTAATAATATGCATATTTTTACACCTTAACAGAACATATTTTAATAATGAAAATCTTTAAGGAGAACCAAGTTTTGTTTCATCATTCTAGTTACAAAACAGTGACTTTACATTTTAAACTACTTTATTGAAAGCATCCTACGGACAGGAACGATGGCTCAACCCTGTAATCCTAGCACTTGTACAGGCCAAGGTACAACAATCTCTTGGGCCCAGGAGTTCAAGACTAGCCTGGGTAACATAACAAGACCTCATCTCTACAAAAACTAAGAAAGGTTAGCCAGACATGGTGGCATGCACCTGTAGTCCCAGCAACTTGAGAGGCTAAGGCAGAAGGATTGCCTGAACCCAGGAGGTCAAGGCTGCGGTTAGCTGTGATTGTGCCACTGGGTTTCAGTCTGGACTACAGAGTGAAACCCTGACTCACAAAAAAGCCCAAAACAAACAAAAAAAAGAGAAAGCATCCTAGTCAGTATTGTTGATCATTAATTAATTAATTAATACAATCTCCTGAATCACAGGGACTAAGAGATCAAGGGAAAAATGGAATTGCCAGAAAAATATTGCCAAATGGGGAGCAAAGCAGTAATACAATTGAATGAATGTTTGATCTGTTAAGTTCACCATTGTTTATTATTTAAACACCATATAAAATAATCACTATGTAAAATAATCAATAACCAAAACTAGAAATAAAACAAAACTTCCACAGACTATAAAAGTAACTGAAATACTATTAAATTATCAGTATTTAACAAAAGTATTTCCTGTAAACTTTTAAAGAAATAATTCAAATATTAACACTAGGTGGCAGAAGGTTATGTCATGCTCTTAACAATACCTAGAGTTTCAAATATCTCAATAGAAATAATATATTACTAAAGTCCAAATCTCACTTTAAATTTTTTTTTGAAAAATTGAGCTTTTCAGACAATTCCAGTTTTGACCTTCTTTAAAATTTTGTAATGTTGAGAAAATTTATGAGAAAGGATAAGAAAGAATTTAATTTAAAACCCATCCTTTTGGCTATCTCATCATAACTCTATGTAGTCGTTGACTTCAAATAAATAACTAAGAAAGCTTGATGGTCAACTTCTTCATCTATAGGGATTTTCAAGTCCAATACTCCATCTTCAACCATATGTTTGAAAAGAACAGCATCTGTGAGGGCCCAAATCTATGTATATGAAATATACTGCTTCTCATTTCTCCTTCTACCCTTTGTACTTTTATTCCTGGCATTTCTCCAACATTTGTCATTCTGAGGGTAGAAGCCATGTCTAACATATATTTTTAATTTCTCACAATGTCAAACACATTATGTGCCCATAACACATTCACAATATTTGTTAAATAAATTTAAAATACTGAAAATAAGAGAAGATACTACCACTTTCTCCAACTAATGAAAGATGAGTAAGTATCGATAAGAATCCGAATGCTAACTTTTTATCAATGCCACATCCAAGTGCATTCTTGCACTTTATATATAGCATTTCAATATCAATTATAATGCTAAGAGAAAAGGAGAGAGAAGATGAAAGAAAGAAGGGAAGAGAGGTAGAAGGGGGACGGAGGGAGGAGAGGTGGAAGGGGGGGAGGGAAAGGTGAGGTAGACAAGTGCCTAGAAAGCAGCCACTCTACATAACACAAACAGTCCTTCCTCTTCAAGAAAAGTTTTTTGACTACATATAGTGGCACTAATGGACAGCAATAACAAAAAAAGAATTAGGAAAAAGGAAAACACATTTACCTAGATAATCTCTGAGGTTCATTTAAAATTCTTTACTTACAGCCTCCCTAAAAGTAAAGAGGTTAAGCTACTTGTGACATGTTACATAGCTAATATGTGATGGAGTGAGATTTAGAACCTACTAATAAGCATGTCAACTCCACTATCTTTTTTTTTTTTGAGTTGGAGTTCCACTCTGTCGCCCAGGGTGGAGTGCAGTGGCATACTCATGACCACTCCAGTGTCCACCTGCTGGGCTCAGGCAATCCTTCCACCTCAGCCTTCCAAGTAGCTGGAACTATAGGCGCACACTACCACGCCCAGCTAATTTTTTGATTTATTGTAGAGATGAGGTCTTGCCAAGTTGCCCTGGCTGTTCTTGAACCCATGGGCTCAGGCAATCCCCTGATCTCAGCCTCCCAAAGTGCTGGGATTACAGGTTAAGCCACTGTGTCCAACCAACTCCACTATCTTCCCAAAATTCATGCTATTTCTCATCATTCAAAACTCAAAAAAAGAAAAATAATAGGCCAGGCTCGGTGGCTCAGTCTGTAATCCCACGTTTTGGGAGGCCGAGGTGAGTGGATTGCCTGAGCCCGCGGGTTCGAGACCCACCTGGGCAACTTGGTAAGACCTCAGCTCTACAATAAATCAAAAAATCAGCCAGGCGTGGTAGCATGCCTGTAGTTCCAGCTACTTGGAAGGCTGAGGCAGAAGGATCCCCGGAGCCCAGCAGGTCGAGGCTGCAGAGGCCGGGAGCATGCCATGCACTCCAGTCTGGGCGACAGAGTGAGACTCCAACTCAAAAAAAAAAGAAAAGAAAAATCATAAAACAAATACAAATACAAATGTATTAAGTTACAAAAAATTCGACTTACCTAGAATTTCTTAATTTAGGGAAAGCACTTCTATATTTGTTTGCATGCTTCATTTGTTTGGAAGAAAACTCTTGATACCACTGGGGAAGAAGGTGAGACATTCTCCTTCTCCTAAGAGCATTTAAATGTGAGAAGATTGTCCTCCACAGACTAGGAAAGGAATTTCTTTTTGTTCCAGAATGAGAAGAAGGAAAAAAGAACAGAGAACAGGTAGAAGGGATGAAATGAGCAAAGTGACATAGAGTCATAGTTGCAGATAGGTATGAAAGTTACAGATACTAGGATGAAATCACTTTTGTCAGACCCACACAAAATAGGGCTGGAAAGGCACCAAGGAGAGAAGGCTCATGTTCACACAAGTCTGAGAAATGAAATGTTCTCAAGGACTTTCTAAAAACCCTATAAGAAACCCTTTGGGGTCCTCCACACATCTTCTGCCTTTGACAAGGTTTATCACTAAAAATTCTTTAGTACTGCAGTAACTATAATAAGATGCTCTGGGAAGAACATTTGTCCAGTAACAGCATCTCCACCAATGAACTGACAACAACTTTGGCTTTAAACCTCTGGAACCAATGAATTTTATTTCTAAGCAGCTTGTGTAAATCACTACCTTTTGGCTAATAAAAGCCTCCCTTTATCCTTCTCTCACTGAATGCACTGTGCCTTGCCATTCCATGCGTTCTGCATTATAATCCTTATTTCTTAATCCCAAGTAAAATCAATATATTAAGAGATAATTTTCTATAGTTTCTTTTTTAGGTTGACATAGGTAATATATGATCCCTTCTTGTAACACTTAAATTTTCCAGAAAATGTGAGATTTTCTGGGGCATCCATTTAAATAAAAAAGTTCTGCCTTCAAGGTACATAGGGTGACAGAACCTCTCAAAGGAATACCACAGCACAGAAATGGAGCAGAGAAGTAAAAAAAAGCAAACCACACTGAGATACCACCTGACTCCAGTCAGGATGGCCATCATTAATAACTCAAAAAACAACAGATGCTGGAGAGGATGTGGAGAAAAGGGAATGCTTCTACATTTTTGGTGGGAGTGTAAACTGGTACAACCAATTTGGAAAACTGTGGCAATTTCTAAAAGATCTAAAAATACCTTCCATATGACCTAGCAATCTACCTTCTGGGAACATGCCCAGAGGAACTCAAATCATTCTACAAGAAAGATACCTGCGCATGCATGTTTATTGCAGCACTAGCAAAAACATGGAACTGGTGTTCGCAACCTCAGCTGCACTGCTGTCACTCTCCAACACCAGTGCTGTCTCTAGCTCCCAGGCTCTAGCCAAAGGAGAATGGGGGTAACTAAGGAGGTCTCTATATCATCGCTCATACAAAGCAGACTGCCTGCAAATTGACTGGTGGTAAAGCATCCCGGAAACAACTTGCTACAAAAGCCCCTCCCAAGAGTGCGCCCTCTACTGGAGGGGGTGAAGAAATTTCATCGTTAAAGGCCTGATACTGGCACTCTGTGAAATTAGATATTATCAGAAGTCCACTGAACTTCTGATTTGCAAACTTCCTTTCCAGCGTCTGGTGTGAGAAATTACTCAGGACTTCAAAACAGATCTGTGCTTCTAGAGCACAGCTATTGGTGCTTTGCAGGCAGCAAGTGAGGCCTATCTGGTTGGTTTTTTTGAAGATATCAACCTGTGTGATATCCATGCCAAATGTGTAACAATTATGCCAAAAGACATCCAGCTAGCATGCTACATACATGGAGAAAGTGCTTAAGTCCACTATGATGGAAAACATTTCATTCTGGAAAAAAAACTTTCTTCTTCCTGTTATTGAAAGTTCTGAAAGTTAGATTTTTTTCCCCCATGGAGTCAAAAGGTACCTAAGTATATGACTACGAGTGGAAAAATAGAAATCAGGTATTAGCAGTTTTTCCATTTTCATTTGTGTGTGAATTTTTAATATAAATGCAGGGATGTAGGAGTTCAAGACTAGCCTGGACAACATAGTGAGACTGTGTCTAAAATAAATAAATGCAGGGATGTAAAGCATTAATACAAGCCAAAATGTTTCAGTGAACAAGTTTCAGTGGTTCAACTTTATAACAATTATAAATAAACCTGTTATATTTTTCTGGACAATGCCAGCATTTGAGTTTTTTGAAAACAAGTAAATTTCTTATTGATGGCAACTAAACGGTGTTTGTAGCATTCTTATCATACAGTAGATTCCACCTATTCACTATACTTTTCTAACTGAGTTGTCCTACATGCAAGTAGCTTCTGTGTTATTCCTGTAAGTTTGCTATTAAAATACATTAAATTATCAAATACAAACAAACCATGGAACCAACCATGCTACCCACTGAAAGTGGACTGGGGCCAACCCCCTTGGGTCCCCTGCCACTCTGGGAGCTTTCCTGTCCTTTCAATAAATCCTGTATTGCCACCTTAAAAAGAAAAAGAAAAAAAGAAAGAAAGTGGACTGGATAAAAAATATGTGGCACGTACCAAATGGACTTAATAGATACCTACAGAATATTCCACCCAAAAGGAAAAAAAAATGTGGTACACATTCCACACGATGGAATATTACGCAGTCATAAAGGACAAAATTATGGACTTCACTGCAACTTGGATGGATTTAGAGTCTATCATACTCAGTGATCTATCACAGATACAAAGAACTGAGTACCAAATATTCTCACTCAAAAGTAGACCTTGAACATATAATACCACATGAAAGGAATTGGTAGTAGAGAGACACTGCCAAGGGGGGGAGGATATAACATTAATAAGGGTACCTGATCCCAAACCAGGCGAAGTAAGGTCCAACAGAAGGCCCAAACACCACCTGTACGATGACCACTTATGTACCTAACCCAAATTGTACCCCATATCTTTAAAATATAAATATATTTTTAAAAAGAAACAAATTATGGGTAGAGTTTCAGGCTTTTGACAGCTATGGAATTGTCAGGATCCATGTTTTAGATGTGATTATGCTTAATTCTTAACAACTAAAATTGTCATTAAATAAATATAATGGAGAATTAGTCAATCATGCATTCCCTTTGTTATTTACATTGTTCCTTAAATTCTTACTTGTGATTTTCCCATGGTTTTAGGAACACAAATAAAATCATCAGAACAAAGCTTCTTACTGACAACGTTGTTTGCTTCAAATCATTAGAAAACCATAGTAGCCTTTCTCAAAGATAAACTAAATATTTTTCAATAATTATGAAAAAAATGCTACACTTAACTAAATGCCAAAATTATCAGGAAGAATGGCAATACAACTATTTGTGAATGAGTTGATTCCTTTAATTGATGAAACTAGGGGAACAAAAAAAGGAGATAAGGGAAATCTCAACAGATATAAAAACAGCATAATATAAATAGATTCTAAAGGACCAGACTTTCCATATTATACTTCCAAATCCTACCAGTCATTATTCTAGGGCCTTACATATATTATCTCATTTAGTACTCAAACCTGTAAGACAGGTTCTATTATTATCTCAATTTTATAAAGGGAGAAACAAAGATACACAACTGTTAAGTAACCTGCCCAGAGTTATAAAACACAGCCAAGATTTGAACTTGGGCAATATAACTGCAAAAACTCTTCTCTCAACTTCTATTCTGTATTGCATATTATTATTATTTACAAGTGATTTATATATCTTCAAAGTTTTGTTTTTAAAATGACTGTCACATCTACCAAATCAAATTTTCTGAAAATATTTAAATTATAACATACAGCCGGGCTCGGTGGCTCAGCCTGTAATCCCGCGCCTTGGGAGGCTGAGGTGAGTGGATTGCCTGAGCCCGCGGGTTCGAGACCCGCCTGGGCAACTTGGCGAGACCTCATCTCTACAATAAATCAAAAATTAGCTGGGGGTGGTAGCGCGCGCCTGTAGTTCCAGCTACTTGGAAGGCTGAGGCGGAAGGATCGCCGGAGCCCAGCAGGTCAAGGCTGCGGTGGCCGGGAGCGGCCACTGCACTCCAGTCTGGGCGACAGAGTGAGACTCCAACTCAAAA
>CAUYQG010151409.1:0-28527 GCA_963574415.1 Tarsius wallacei | reverse complement strand
TCAAGTTGTAGAATCATATTGTCCACAAAGAGGGATAGCTTATCTTCCACTTTTTCTATTTGAATACCCGTGCCTGCTTTCCTTCTCTTGCCTGATTGCTCTGGCTAGGACTTCCAGCACTAAATTGAACAGGAGGGGTGAGAGTGGGCATCCTTGACTTGTTTCTATTCTTAAGGGGAATGCTTCCATCTTCTGCCCACAGAGAAAATGTTGTCTGGGGGTTTATCATAGATGACTCTTACTGTTTTGAGGAATGTTTCTTCTATGCCTAGGTGCTCAAGGGTTTTTATCAAGAAGGGGTGCTGGAATTTGTCAAATTATTTTTCTGTATTTAATGATAGAATCATGTGTTTCTTGGTTTTACATCTGTTAATGTTCTAAATTACATTTATGGTCTTGTGAATGTTGATCCAGCCCTGCATCCAGGAAGGAAGCCCAACTGGTCATGGTGGATGATCCTTGAGATGTGCTGTTGGATCTGATTTGCTAAAGTGTTGTTGATAATTTTTGCCTCTATGTTCATCAGGGAGTTGGCCTGTACTTTTCTTTCCTTGTTGGTTTTTTTCCAGATTTGGGTATCAGTATTATGTTGGCTTCATAACATTAGTTAGGGGGCGCTCCATCATTCTTGATTGCCTAAAATATGTTCAATAAGATTGATATCAGCTCCTCTTAGTATGTCTTGTAGAATTCAGCTGGAAAGCTATCTGGTCCATGGCTTTTTTTGGTAGGGAGATTTCTTTTGTCTGAGTTGATTGCTACTGGTCTGTTTGGAATTTCAGTTTCTTGTTTCAAGCTTGGTAGATTGTGTGATGTCAGAAAGTCTTCCATTTCCTTTAGGTTTTCTACTTTTATTTGCATGCAGATGTTTATAGTAATCTCTGATAATATTTTTAATTTGTTCAGGGTCAGTTGTGACTTCACTTTTTGCATTTCTAATTGGTTTACTTGGACAATCTCTTTTAGTTGTTGTTGTTGTTTTTAGTCAAACTGGCCCGATACATTGTATTATTTCAATGTTTTGAAATGTTCACACTTCATTTTTGTCCAAAATGTAATTGATCTTAGATTATGTGCCATGTGCTGATGAGTAGAATATATACTCAGTAGATGTTGGATGAAGTATTCTGTAGATGTCTATTAAATCCATTTGATTGAGCATTGAGTTAAGGTTCCAAATCTCCTTGTTTGTTTTTTGTCTTGATGATCTATCTAAAATAGTGTATTTATATCTCTAACTATAATTTTGTGAGAGTCAGTATCCTCTCTCAGAATACTTAGTAGTTGTCTTATAAAACCTGTTGCTTGTGTGTTGGGTGCATATATGTTTAGGGTGGATATTTTTTGTTGCTGAATTGAGCCTTTATCACCATGTAGTGTCCTGTGTTCTTTTAACTTTTGATGGTTTGAAGACTGCTTTGTCTGATATCAGAATAGCTACACCTACCCTTTTCTGTTTTCTGTTAGCCTGAAATATAATTTTCCATCCTCTAACTTTGAGCCTGTGGTGTCTTTTGCACTGAGATGACTTTCGTGGAGGCAGACTACTGGATCATGTTTCTTTATTAAGTTTGCCACCCTATATCTCTTCAATGGCACAATTAGTCCATTCGTGTTGAAATTGATTATTGCAATGTGAGAGTTTATCCCTGTCATAGGGCTTTTAGGGAGTTGCTTTGTTTCCTTTTTCATTTTGTATTTTTATATATGTGCATTTTCATTTTTGCAAGTGCTTTATATTCTTCATTAACTCTGTGCTTGCCCATGCAATTGTGATGGGAATGATTGTTCTTTTTATTTATTTTTCTGTGTTCAATATCTCCTTTAACATCTCTTGTAGGGCTGGTCTAGAGGCTCTATATTCTCTTAGGGCTTGGATGTCTAGGAATTATTTTAGCTCTTCATCACTGATGAAGCTTAGCTTGGCAAGGTAGGAAATTCTTGACTGGAATTGCTTTTCTTTAAGAATGTTAAAAACTGAACTCCAATTCCTTATGACTTGTAGTGTTAATGCAGATAAGTCTGGAGTGATTCTGATGGGTCTTCCCTGGTAGGTAGTCTGACCTTTCTCTTTAGCTGCATTTAGGAGTTTTTCTTTCATGCCTATTTTGTGGAGGTGGATTACTATGTGTTTTGGGGATGGTCTTTTCATTTGATACCTTGCAGGGGTTTTCTGAATCTCTTGTGCTTGGATGACCATCTCTCTGGTGAGATATGGAAGAGTTTTTAAGTGACCTGAAGGAATGTTTGTTCCTTGGTGTTTTCTGTTTCCCTTTCTGCTTCAGAGATATCAACCATGCATAGATTTGGCTTCTTGACATAGTTTCATGTCTCTTGGATGCTTTAGTCCCTCTTTTTGAGCTTTTAAAAAATGTTTTTGACAGACAGGGTTAATTTCATATTTTGGTCTCCAAGCTCTGCTTTTATTTTCTCTGCCTGATTGACTCTGCTTCTTATGCTTGTTACTGTGTTCTTAACTTCCAGGATTAAGTTTTTCATTTCCAGTATTTCAGAATGGGCTTTTTTGAAGCTGACCAACTCCAATTTTACTTCCTGTATGATTTCAGTGAGTTTCACTTTTAGTTTCACTTGGTTCCTGTTCATTTTTGCCATCCAATTTCTAATTTCTGTGGCTGTCATCTGAGGTATGTTGTTCTAGGTAGTTTCCATTGTTTGTACTCTGATAGCTGTTTTTTGGGGAGGAGCAATGTCTCTTTAAGATTCAGGTTTGCCTATAGTTTTTCATTGATTTTTTCCTCATTTATAGCAGGCCTCTCTTCATTCCCTATATTTTTTCTGTTGAGTTGACGTTCTGAAACTGGTCAATTACCTTCTGTTCTAGGGTCCTTTCTGTAGTTCAATTTATGTTACTCAGTGAGATAGAGAGAAGCATTCACATCTGCTCTTTGATCCACATTATGGCAGGTTTCTGTCACTGCAGAATTTCTTCCCTGCTGCTAATCTGGTTGAACCAGCTTTTTGCCCCCATTGCTAGCACTCTGTGGGGGATTGGCCTCCTGTTTGCTTTCTGCAGCCTACAGCCCAGGATCCTTCCCACTGAGAGAGCCCCCAGGTGTCTTTCATGCCACTCTGCCACTGTTCAGGTCCACACTCTGCTCTTGAAATAGAGCAAGTTATCTGCTGTAGAGGATGGGGCAGGCTCCATCCTGCTAAGATGCAGGTCTTGGAGGGGTTTCTTCCTGATCTGGTTGGGGAAATTGCCAGTAGCCACTGGTGGTACACATCAACCTGGTTTACTCTGCAGGTGGGCTGTCTCCACTCATGCACCACTAGCCCAGTGAGAAGTCTCATTCACAGCTGCTGACCCAGCAAGGATCTTTTTCTGGATTCACTTGGGCTGTGGTTGCCTGTTTCTGTGCCCTGCCCAGGACTCCTCCCACAGGTGACTGATGACCAATGCATGGCTGGGAGGAGGTGAACTATCCCAAAGTGTCTTTGGCTCACTCACTCACTTTCATTCATCTGGCAGGGCTTCGGTTCTTGTGTGAGCCTGGTGGACAGCAGGAAATGGGCCACCCAGATTCCCACATCTGCCATTGCTTTCTGGTCTCTATGTGTTCAAAGAGATCTTTGCTGGGTGAAGGGTGTTTCCCCTATCCAAAAGTGTTCAAGATGTCTCTGTTTATTGGTGGCTGTGTCCCTACTCTCTGCTTTGCTCAGCAAGAGAGGTGGCAGTATGCTGCTTCACAGTGGCCATCTTTGGCCATTCACTCCAATTTTTGAAAGAGAACACTCATTCATACATCCATGAAGTAATATGGTCTGGTTAGGTTCCAGAAGTACTGGAAAAACAGATAAAGTATTTTTAAGGGGCTTTATGTTCTAGACTACTCTGCAAACACTATTGTATATTATTTCTCATTAAATCTATATAACATTCCTATCTATTATTATTGTTTTTGTATGCTTTAAGGATAAAAGACTTAATTTGAATGGTTAAATATCTTTATTAAGTATACTTGAAAAGTAGCAGAAGCAGAATTAGAAGTTGTTTACATCTATCTAATATTAAAATCCATGCTCTTGCCTACTTTGTTGGAATGAAGTTATAAAACTGGAGAAAGTTTGAAAAACCTATAGAGAGAAATCTTTCCATGGGTGGTAGTACAAAACAGGGTTATTATCATCACTTGAAGGATGAGATCTGCTTGGCATATTCTCCCTGTCCTGACATATCATCATGGTCCAAGATCCTAAACTCACAGAAATAAAGTATCAGCAATAATACATAATATAATTGGAAGTTACTCTATTGATCAGGAAATTAAATACAAGCAGATTTCATTGTGCAATTGACTAATCAACCAAAATATTTCCATAAAGTGCTTCACAAACTGTGTCCTGCTCATCACTAGTTCTGCAAGATGGTAGCTAGATATAACTGTTTCCTCAGTTCCATGGCATATATTATTTTACTGTAACCTTTCTAAAATAGTGATATATTTTATAATAAATGGCGTCTTACTATTGCTGTTGGAGAAAGCAATTGTTTTGTAGTTGTCACTGCTTAAGCATATGCAAATATTCTCTCCCCTTTATGGAATCATTAGCCAATTGCAGTTTCAGTAGTTAGTTAATGGCTATTTAAATTAATGAACATTTGAATGCCTCCTAATTGTTGTCTGAAAAATCTTCCTTTGCTGTCTCCTGGAAAAACCAAGAAAGTACCAATATAAAAATTTGCTGAATGGTTTCAGGGACTTGAAAGAGTATCTCAAGGATAATGAACCATCATTTTAAGAAAACCTACACTGTTAATCATCTTGATGGCACTGAAAATGACAGTGGACGGAAAACACATACACACACAAAATCAATGATGGCAAATACAAACAAATTATATGTTGATATGTGCATTTATATTCATTTTCTAGAACAGTATCTGGTGCCTCTACTCTCTGTATGGCACATGTCCTCTCCTCTCTCTCAGTAAATTTGTATTGAAGGGTGATTCAAAAGAGTTAACATACAAACGTAAAGTTTCTTGATTAATTCATTTTGCTTATTTTTTATTTTTAAGTATGTATAAGAATAACGTAATAACATAATAACAAAATCTGTGTCTGTATTATGTCTAAAAGAGTTCCTTTAATAGAGATAAAATAATTATTGGTAAAAAGGAATTTTTGCATTATAGCTTAACTGTGATTATTTTTTTCTTAGTGGTATATGGTGATATTTCAATTAATGAAGCTAAAATTAAATAAAATATAATTGTCTTTAAACATTTACTGTCTGGTCATATTTTAATGACTACAATAAGTAAAGTTGAATCTTCACTATAAGACTTCTTAGAATGTTTACTATGTTCTAGTGCATTGTGAATATTCAAAGTAGCTAGCATTTCCCAAATTTATTTGACCTTTTCCAGAATTTGACACAACAATGCTCCATTAAAAACATTATAAGAAATACAGCTTTATTGTATTTTCTACATCTGACCCCAAATGCTAGTCACTCACAAAATGTAAATTGAGAAAAACCTTTTTAAAAAATATAACCATGCCAATATTTTTTCAAATTCTTTCATCGTTAATATGTTTCCACTGCAAGATTTTAATTAAACAAAATCAATGATGGCAAATACAAACAAATTATATGTTGATATGTGCATTTATATTCATTTTCTAGAACAGTATCTGGTGCCTCTACTCTCTGTATGGCACATGTCCTCTCCTCTCTCTCTCTCTCTCTCTCTCTCTCTCTCTTTCTCTCTCTGTCTCTCTTATTCTTTCTCATATATGTGTGTTTTAGAAATATGTCTCCATGTATTTGTTTTCATGACCTAGAATTACTACTTATACTTACTAAAAAAGTGTTTTGGACTTATTTAGATGTATTTTTTTCTTACTCTTACAGTATACAGATATAAGTGCATAGGAATTAGTTTATTAAAAATTTGATTCCAAAATATCAGTTGGTCTCATTAATAGAAGAATATTATAACAATAATTTTTAAAATTTTATTTAAGTACATTGGTCTAATCAGTATTTAGTCAGCATTCTTTTTTCCACAAAGCCAATAAGAAAAACTAATTATGTTTTTAAATTATGAGTCATTAAGAAAAAACTAATATAACCCTAGGAAGGCAACTGTGTATTGTTTGTCACATATTATTAGCACAAATAGTATCTGAGATTATATTATGGAACACATTAACTCAAAGAATAGTAACTACAAAAAAATAGTTACTACAAATAGTCAATTCTTAACTCTCTAAGCTAACAGACTGTAAATATAGGGGATATAATTTCTTAACAGGAGTGGTTTTATAATTTTAAATGTTTATATTTATGCATCCACAGTTATAATAGCAGGCCTTTTTCTGAGTCTTACTGTGTTATTAAATAAGTTAACCTATAAAACACTTCAACAGTCAAGAGGTATAATAAGTGTTCACTAAATATTACCAGTGATGTTTGTTGTTGTTTAATGTGAATATGCATCTCAAGAGGCACATCATCTCCCAACGGAAGAGTAGGCTAACTATTTTCTGAGCCTGTGCACTTCTGTTGTATATCAGATGAATAGAGTGGGAAATCAACCTCTTACTCTGGCCTAGATGCCCTTTCAGTGAGAAGCATACCATACATCACTTCCAAGACTTCTCAGAAATGCACTCTTGCAGGTATCATTTAAGGTCTCAATCTAAGTATTTTTCTAACCCCCAAATACTAATAAACATGAAACTGAAGCTCCACACCTCTCTGCACTTACCTTTTCTCCTATCCACATTTGTGCATTGGGGTGAGTTTGACACATTTGGTACACATTAACAAAGAAAAACACGGATTCCAGAATCATGATCTCTCTATTAAGATATGCTACTAAGAAATAGAAATTGAGTTTTAACAACAACAAAAATTTGTTCTAAGAAAACATGCTGGTTTGCAGTTTGAATGAACTATTGTAAAGATTATTCTTGGCCTCCACTTCAACCAGTTTTCCCTTTTGTCTTAAACTACTACAAATGAGTGAGCTGAAAAAGGCTTTAGGAGAGTCATTAGTCACCCTCGGGAAACTGTGCACTGTTACTGCGGAACAAGCAATGACCAAAATTTCAATAAGCATGAGTTTGACTTATGACTTTCATGAATGATAGAGTAACATATTGCTCCTGGGTTTCCCTTGAAGTATTTATCTTCTTCTAGCACTAGTCATGTCAAAAAATTGATACTGAAAACAAAGCAAAATTATTTATTGCATACATAAGATAGAATTCACAAACCAGACTTAACATTGCATGATATAAGAACTCAGCAGTCACTAAATAAGGACAATATTCAGTCATGATGAAGGCAGGCCAAGCATGTCAGCTGTACTATTGTGATGCTAAAATATTTTTCTACATAATAGTCTAGTTCTCTATTATGTAGAGAATTCTGAAATTCCTCTCTTCTTTTTTAGAGCTTTGTATTTTTCTCAAAATATCATTGGTCTAGGGCTATGCTCCTGTTTCATTTAACAAACCTTGTATGTCCATAGAGGGGATTGGGCCGCTGAAGGAGATGACATCTTTAAAGGAAATATTTGTAATGTAGTTTTTGTTTTCTGGTGAGCGTTTGCTTTATATAGAAGAAAGTAAAACATTTTGAAGTATATCATAACTGTAGTATTCAAATATACAAATTCTGAAGAGTATCAAGAGTGTTTCTTAAAATATATCTCATTTATAAATGTTGATTTAAGCTTATCACATTATTTATCCAGTCCTCTAATTTTGCCTATTGTGAATAGGTGAATACCTAAAAATCACTGTTCAAAAGATGAAGGCAGTATTTGTCAGAAAATTCTGGGGAAACATTTTCAATGCAGTAAAAATTTACTCATTAACAACAGTTTCAAAAAATCACAATATAGCATGAAAATTATATTTGTATTAGAGATGACCTTTAATAGATGAAAAACCAGAACCTTGGAAATTTGATTGGACTTCAGCTAACAGTGAGAGATTTCACATTGAAATCTAAGTCCCCTGACTTCCAGGTAAGTGCCCTGAGCATCTGTTCCTTCACTCAGAATGTTTTGTTTCTCACACTGTGTTACCCAATGTGCTGGTGATGAAAATACTATGCTAAACAAAAGCCATATACAATTTATTTCCTCATCAGCTTATTTAGGACTTAAATAATCAACACAAATAAAAATTACAAATATGAAATTCCAAATGTCCTTGAGAGATATACAGGGTATACATGCAAAGAATAAGCAATGGATCCACTGGTGGTCAGGAAGCACAAGTCAGGGAGGGCTTCTCTGAAGAAGTAATGCTTGAGCTGAGATCTAAAAGGTGGGTGAAATGAGAGAGGTGGGAGTGGGTAGGCATTACAGGAGGTACTACATGGTTTAATTGTTTGGGAATATATCTATAAAATGTTGTGGGTTTTGTTGGCTATTTCCAAGCATTATTGACCTGTTCACTTCTGTATTATTTTTTGTAGAAGATAGAGTCTAAGCTAGACCCCTAATGTCTCCACTTCCTGGTATCTATGTACAGGTGTGATCCCTTTTCCTTGATTGTGGGTGGAACATGTGAGTTGCTTCTAACCAAGTAAATAGGAAAATGGTGATGGGGTGTCACTTTCATGATAACATCACATAAGATTGTAACTTACATCTTGCTGGTACATACTCTATTCACTGCATTTCTGGCTTTGTTGAAGCAAACTGCCATGCTGTGAGCTGCCCTATGGAGAGGGCCACATGACAAGGAACTGCTGGATAAGAGCAAGCAAGGAAATAAAGGCTTCAATCTGACAATCTGCAAGGAACTAAATTCTGACAATAACCACATAAACCTGGAAATGGAAGCTTCCCCAGTTGTGTCTTAGATGAGACTGCAGTCCCCAACAAGATATTAATTGAACCACTATCTGTTTCAGAGAGATCCTGAAGCAGAGGTACCAGCTAGGCCCTCCCCTGAACTTCTAACCCCCAGGAATTGTGAGATAGTAAATGTGTATGGATTTAAGTCACTAATTTCATAGTAATTTAGGACATACCAATAGATTGTTAATATATTGACCCGATGTGTCATTTCAGATTGCATTTGGAATGTCTTTTGGTACTGATAATATTTCGTCCTTTGTCATCTTATAAAAATCGCCCAGAAAACTAAGAAAAAAGTTCTGGGAGGAATATTATAAAGTTGCTTAGATCATTATTTAATATCTTAACATATACATTTAAACAAATCTTTTAAAAGTTGAATTTCTGGAAATAACACGTAACTATTTAAACTACATAAAGAAAGATATTCTATTCTACTGCCTTTTTTGAACTGTCAAACTAGAGTCTAAAAAACATTAGGCTGAAAAATGTTGAGCGATGGCGAATTGGATTACTAATTTCATTCATGTGAATGACTCACCTAATTATAAGTCCTAGGTACATCATATTTTGGGCACTTAACCCTTGATAAATTACTTTACTTTTAGAGGGCTCAATAGACATAATAACTGTAAATACTTCATGAGATTATTAGGAGGAAATTAATGAGATAATGCATACAAATTACCTGGTGCACAGTGAGAACTCAAAAATTTTAACTATTGTTATATCAAAAAATTATTTAAAAATTATGACTTTTATTCAGTTATTTAAAGTTTGCAGTACAGTATTTCATAATCTAACAGCAGGTTACAGTCTTATTTATCCCACTCTGTATTTTAGGTACAAATATAAATGACTTTTAAGTTTAATTACATTCTTTCTGCTAGATTGAAAAAAACTGTAAAGCAATTTTCAGTGACTTTAGTCATGGATTAAGACACTTGCTACTTCACATAATAGTCATTAGGATAGTGTTTTATTAACATTTTCATGGGGTTCAACAATCTTAATCTCTAATCTTTTTAACGTAATATTTAAGCTTTCTTTTTTTTTCCCTGCCTGATATTCAGTATTTTTGAGTTGAATTATTCTGTAAGGCAGTGTTACAGAATTCATTGAAAGTTTTAAAGAACATGAAAATTGTATGGTTACTATATAGTACACTCATAAATATCTGCCTGACAATAAACCAAGACTAAGTTTCAATACAGGACTTTATTCATATTTAGTAACTGTTAAGACATCAGCATGCTTTTACATTTTAAGTAGCTTCTAGATAATTAACTCTTAAATTTTCTTTATTTTAGATACATAATATGAAAATCAAATAGTCATCCAAGGAATTGTATATGTGGGAAAATATTAGGTAGTTCTAATAGACCATAAAATAAATTACTTAAAAATTATTTGCAGTAAAGCAATATTTTAATTTTCACTCATAGCTTCAAAATCAAGATTCCTACTATGAAAATGGTCTATAATAAGATTAACACATTATATAAAATATATGATCAAATCCCATAAATAAAAATCGAATAGAAGACTTTTTAAAAAAGTATAGAAAGTTACATGGCATTTTGCATGGAAAGTTTATTTTATTAGGACATATTGTTAGTCCTCAGTCAATATGATATGTATTATTAATATATGCAAATATAAAGCTTTTAACTGACTTACCAAGAGGAGCTAATAACATAAAATGTAGGTGGCTTCTAAAAAATTGTTAATGTAGTTTTGCTTTCTGATTTAAAAGCTCTAGGTATCTTTTATTAAACATGCATTATGTATTTCTAGTCACATATTATATATCCTCTGAAATCACTGCTGTGATTATGATTTCATTTTACATAGTATAAGAAGAAGCGTTCCTGAGACTGAACTTTAAACATTGTTTTTAAAGACATAGTTTATCAAATTTTAAGTGCAAATTTTAAGAGAGAAGTTTCTTAACTATCTAAGGTACTTGTAGAGCCAACATGATAAAATGGGATAGATCAGTGGTTAATTCATAGAAAACCATCTTATTTTCTATTATTATTTTTATTGACACATTGTAATTGTAGATATTTATGGGGTACAATTTGATGTTTTGATGCATACGTATGTTATATAATGATAAAATCAGGATTGAACTCATTCATATATGGAATTAAAAAAAAATTGATATCAGAATCAGAGAGTGGAATAATGGATACCAAAAACTGAGGAGGGAAGAAAGGAAGGCAGGATTGGGGGAGGTTGTTCAATGGATAAAAAAAAAATCATCTTTGACTTCATAGTACATGACAATTAATACGTACCCTTGTAATACAGAAAATTGTTGCAACCAATTTGTCCCCTACATTGTTTAATGTAGGCAGAATAAAATGCAATTTTATGCATGAGTAAACTATATTATATTAGGCACCTGCAACAGAGAGAATACTGAAGATAATTTTTCAGAGTTCAGGCTTTTCCTATTAGCAGGAGGTATGGAAAATATTAGTTTTATATTTCCTCATTGTCTCAAGAGAAAGCAAAAGGATATACGCCTCAGATATTTCCTAAGAGTCAACTAAGCAGTCTCAGTAACATTTGTGATGTTATAAATTCGTTTTCTTTTTCTTTTTTTTTTTTTTTTTTGAGTTGGAGTTTCAGTCCCTCGCCCAGGCTGGAGTGCAGTGGCACACTCACGGCCACCCCAGCGTCGACCTGCTGGGCTCTGGAGATCCTTTAGCCTCAGCCTTCCAAGTAGTCGGAACTATAGGCGCACACTACCACACCCGGCCAAGTTTTTATTTATTGTAGAGACTGAGGTCTCGCCAAATTGCCCGGGCTGGTCTCAAACCCGTGGACTCAGGCAATCCACTCCCCTTGGCCTCCCAAAATGCTGGGATTACAGGCTGAGCCACCAAGCCTGGCCAGTTATCAGTTCTTAATCTGAACACTGAGCAAGTATAGCAGAACAACCTCCAGCTACTTACTATCCCAGTAAACCTCCTGAATGGGGATTGCATTTGAGTGTGATATGAAGGGGTGGGTTTTTCTTATGGAGAATTGGTATTCTCTGTGTTAGTTTCCAGACAGGAAACTTGAAGTCAATGGTTCTGAAGTTTAAGTAGTCTAACTAAAGTTAGAGGCTCTCCCAAATGACAGAGGCCATATGAATGCAGTCACAAGGAGGAAGTCCAAGATAATCCAGCTAAGAAGGAATGTATCCCAGAAGGGTGGCATGTCTTCAGGGACCCTTGAACCTTAATCGAACTCCGTACCACAGTATCAGTATGGTCAAAACATTAAAGTCTTTCTAGTGACCTTTTTTTACCACCCTATTAAATATGGCATTGGCACTGCTACTCTGCTCAGTTCCCTTTCATGATCTAATTTCCTCAGCTATTATCATAATTACATATACGATTTAATTATTTAACTTATTTATTGTCCATCTTCATACTAGAAAGTAAGTTCCATAAGGACAAATATGTTGGTCTGCTTCATGTACTTCTAGATCCCTAGGACCTGGGACACATTGGGTAATCAATAAATGTGTGTGGAATGAATAAATGAGCTATTATTTTTAAGTCAGATTAACTACTCCTATGTAACTTTTCATTTTTATTTCCTTTCTGCTTTCTCTGAGGCTTTAGTGAAACTTCCTTCCTTCCCTCCTTTTTTTATTCCTTCCTCCATCTCTCTCTTTTATTTGTAATGCCAAGAAATTGTCTGTTGCAAAAAAATGAAATAAAAACTTCCAGTGTCAATCACCATGGCTCACAGATATGTAAAAAAGGTCAGTCACAAAAGGACAATGGACACAACTCATGTGGCAGGATGTGGCGTATGCTCAAATATATTTCTTGTGTGATTGAGTGAATAAACACAGAGACACATGCAGCAATAGGTTTCACCTGGGCTGACTAAAATGCCTCCCACTAGCCAAGCGACAGGATGGGGGTTGTTAGCAGAAGTATTTCCCTTTGAAAGGCAAGTTGCAACTTCAAAAGACTCGCCTTGGCACCAGGCAGGTTTTTATTTAGAAAAAGCCAAATGGACTAAGACTAGCCTCTCATGGAAATGCAAAAGAGTAACTGATTAACAGACTTATCTAAAACCCCTCTTCTGAGTTGACGTTTTACAATCAGGCAGTTCCCGATAAACCATTTGTTCTTTGAAAAATCTGATTTTGCTAAATACAACCCTGTAAGATTCTAAAGGAAATATGTAATCACTCAACACCACCCCCTCCCTCACCTAAACTAGGGTATAAAATCCCAGTTCTCCGGTTCTGGAGGGCTTGACACGGACACTCGGGCCCGCTGTGCTAGCCAGTGTAAATAAATGCCACTTCCTACAACAGCCTCGGTGTCACGATCTCTCTATTTTTCCTGCAATACTCAGACAACTCAAAAACAAGAAACTCTTGGATGAAAATATTTAGGCCTTTATCAAAGAGAAATTATTATCATTCATCTTTTATAATTTAATATTTGTTGTATATACTTACCAAGCTAATATACTTTTAAATATAAACTATATTACCTATTATTTACATTTCCCATTTTAAGTAATTTTTCAGGTAGAATAATAAAGACATAGCTAAACTGGGTAGATTCTAAAATGTATTATATTCCAGGTTCTGGTGCTAAGAGTGTTCAAATAAGAACAATGCCAAACCTAAGGAAATTCTGCTTTAGCAAGATTTTTATGCTTTTCTAGGTGGGAATTACACATTCAGTGATTTATAAAGGAAGGAATTAGTTAAAGCCATAGATAACTCACCTGGAATCATTAGATATTTGCTATAGTTTAGAGCACAATTCTTAAGATTTTTCTGCTTTATTTCTCAGCCTAAATAGATATTTCCTAGCTTTATGGTTATTTCTTCAATCCAACTTTGTAGAAAACCCACAGATAGTACTATCCTAGGAATCAATGAGTTTGAAGTAAAAATTTTTTTTAAATTGTCACAATTTCTAAATTTTCTCCTTTTTGTCATAATATTATCATAACTATAAGTGGACAAAAAATAACCTATAATTTCTTGTTTGTTTTCATTGGATATAATAGATATTCAATATGAGAGAGACTTCAGCAAAGCATATGCTTAAAAGTTGTGCTACACGTACATCTTTCATTTTATTATTAATAACTGAATTTGTTTTAAGTAAAAGCCTTATATTCTTTTTTTTTTGTTTTGTTTTGAGTTGGAGTCTCACTCTGTCGCCCAGACTGGAGTGCAGGCCACCGCAGCCTCGACCTGCTGGGCTCCGGCGATCCTTCCGCCTCAGCCTTCCAAGTAGCTGGAACTATAGGCGCGCGCTACCACGCCCAGCTAATTTTTTGATTTTATTGTAGAGATGAGATCTTGCTTGCCCAGGCCGGTCTCGAACCCGCGGGCTCAGGCAATCCACTCACCTCAGCCTCCCAAAGGCGCAGGATTACAGGCTGAGCCACCGAGCCTGGCAGAGCCTTATATTCTTATATTCTTTTTAAAATTTTGACTCTGCTGGGGGAAAATGGATATTTACGTCTTTGTACTAACTTGAAGAAAGATGACTTTTGTGGCATAATGTGAGGTTTATATTTTGTGTAATCTAAAGGTGTTCAGTAATGACTAGATTCTTCCAATAAAATGCAATTTAAAATAATTATGAAACCTCTAAGTGAACATGCCAGGTTATGCATTGCCAGCACAGAAAGAAAATCTAATGCGAACTTGCATACTCTTTATTACTCAAAGCATCCAGTAGATGGAAGCCTTTCCCTTTTGAAACTCAAAACAGCTTTAAAAGCATGTGCGAGCATGTGGTTGGATTTGCTATTCCCTAAGAAAGAGTAGCTGGAAAAAATTGTTGCTCTCCTAAGAGCATATCAGAAAGACCACAGTTTACCTGATTTGTAAGTGGTTTGAAAATTGCATTATCAAAGTCAAGTTGTTTGACTACCATGAGGTGAATGTGAACAGGAAAAAGAAATTGATTGATTCCTGAAGCAAGGTTCTTGATGGCTGCACAATTTTGTTTGTCTTCCTGTGTTAGTGTCCACGTTCTTATTGCCCTTTTGCAATGATAAATTTTTTAGGCTAGCAGTTACATCCCTTTCCGTCCATTATTGTTTCTTGGAAGAAAGCCCCCCATGAGCAGAGAAAGAGATTTTAAATTAGACCCTTCTGGGATGAGCACAGGGAAATCACCCAGGATTTATCCTGAGGGTGATATTCAAGTGCACAGCCTGGCTATGTTACCTTCTTGTCCTTATGTATAGCTTTATCTTCTCTTGGGCCCTGTCGTCTCTGCCTTGTTATTAGAGTCTTGAGTATTATCTCAGAGAACAGGCATAGGTTGTATTTATACTTGCCTACCAGAAAATGAATGACTATTCTAAATAACTGATCAGATGTAATCATTAAGATGAATTAAATCACTATCTATTAGATTGGTTATTTAGCTCTCTGTTTCTTTGAAAGATATTAAAAACAAGGGTAGTTAAAAAATAAAAAGGCTGAGCTTGGAGCATTTCAATATATAGCGTAAGCTCAGTATTTTTGTCAGTTCAAACCTCAAAATGGAATCAACACTGTCAGGGAAGCCACACTTTTCTTTAACTCTAGAAGGGGAGGTTGAATGATGTTTCCATGTGTTTACAAGTCAAACTAATGAAACAATTATGGGCAATGGCAACCTCTCCTAGTGTAGCCAAGGAACTTGAAATCAACATTACATACTTTGCACTGAATTGCATCATAATTAGGTAATGGTTCCTCTGCCCTTAATTTCTCACTCAGTTCTGAAGTTTATAGTTAAGCTTTAATTTAGAGTCTTATCTCTCATAATGGCTCTTAACTGTTCTAACTGCTCATCAGTTTTCCTTGTACTAAGCAAGAGTCATCAGCTCCTATTTCAGTGAAAGCATTTAACTGTCTCCCCATATGCTTTTAAAGACAAAAAGGTACTTATGCTTAATTAAGATTTGAAAAGCAACAACTACCACAACTTCTCCAGGTTGATAGTATATAAGTATTCCTTCTTCAACAGAGAGAGATCTGGGTAAAATATTTGAATGGTGTTTACTGAATATTGGAAATTCACCACATATCTAAATGGCTTCCAGTGAAACAGATGATAAAATCATCTTACCAATTTACAAAATGGAGGTTTTAGTCTCCCAGTCACAGTCCTAATTTCCATACTACACAGGAGTCAAGAAACAAGAAAGGAAGGAAAGAAAGGAGGCCAGAAGTAAAGTTGGTACTCTGTTAAAATTAGTGAACTGTCTCAGTTGACAAAGAAGATCTCAAAAAAGTCTTTGAGGAGTTGGAGCATATTTGAACTTAACTTTAGCCTTATAACTTGAGTGACTAAAAATGGCACTCAGATGTATGAAATCTACTTTACGCAAATAAAACAAAGCAAAACACAAACAAAACCTACAAAGTTCCTGATCTTTATTGTTCTTGAGACTTTGTTTTAAAATCCTTAAAAGTCCTTAAAATAGAACTCTTACCACATTTGTAAACTACTATTACAAGGCCAAGCAAGACTTGTGCTCAAGATGAGAAAATGTTAATATTCTAAGACCAAAACCTGTTTTGTGTCTTTTGACTTTAGTAATATTATATAAGCCAAAGCATTTAAAAAATATTGGAAATATATGGGATGCTCATTTTTTAAAAAGGCAGGTATGATTTTGTACCATATTTTGGGGAGCAAAAAGTTCAGTGACGGGGTACTCTGTTTTTTCTCTTACTATCTATGTGATTTTCAGTGAGAAATACATGTTTGGACAACATTTTTCTTGGTAAATTGAAGGTCCAAACTAGATGATCAGCTATTGAGGTTTTTAATTTAAAGTTACCTTCATAGTTTTGAATGATCAACACATGGACAGATAAAATCAAAGATGAAAGGAAGAGAAAAATTCTGGAGTCATTCATATTCAAGCCTCAATTTAAATGATGAGTACATACATATACTTTCAATTTGTCATAGCTTTCCATGTATTTAATTTGGTTACTAAAACAGCTAAGTTTAGTACTTTCTTTTTCTTCTTTATTAGTGTGTATCCTCATATATTGTACCAGAAGTCTTAGTTTCAGCATCAGCATTTGATAATAAGTGCTGAACTTATTAATTATAAAATGATACAAACTGAGGAATTATTTTTGTACATTATTCATTTTTTATAATGTTTTCATGACTCAATTGACTTTGGCATTAATATTTTTAAATTTTAAAACTAAAATTTAATTTTAGCTTATTTTAGCCCCTAGAGATAGTGTCAGTTAAAAAAAGTTGTAAAAAACAGATTTTAGAAATCATATTATGATTAAATAAAATAATGAAGAAATCTTTTAAGTTATTTTAACATCATATTGGAAATGGGAAAAAATAAATGGAGTTTATAATATTTTCATGATTTGAGTTCACAAGGAATGATTTTTTTAACCATAAAACAAATGCATGCACACTGTGAAAACTCAAATATGCAGAAAAGGGAGATAAAGTAATGAGCACATATAATCTCACTAGTCAGAAATAAGCATAAGTAATATCATATTGTTAAATATTTATTTTCTATGTATTTTTCAGCTATCTGAAAACTTGCTGTTGTGTATTTTTTTCATATTGTACCTTATTTCCTAAGCAATTTCCTAATACAGTACATGTTGCAAATAAGTTAATTACTGCATGATAATCTACCATGATTTCATTGATCAGTCCCCTATTGTTGATTGCCAGATTTTATCCCTTTAAAATATTACAAATGACATTGGGATGAATACATCAATGCATAAATCTATATAAATGTTGCAATAACCTGTAAACCTCTTTATTTTGAGTTAGAGTCTCTATTGCCCAGGCTGGAGTGCAGTGGCATGCTTATAGCCACTGCAGTCTCAACCTGCTGGCCTCAGGCGATCCTTCTGCCTTAGCCCTTCAATTAGCTGAAACCACAGGTGTGGGCCATCATACCTAGCTAATTTCCATGTTGCCCAGGCTGGTCTCGAACCTTAGGCCTTAGGCAATCCTCTGGCCTCCACCTCCCAAAGTGTTGAACAGGCATGAGGCACTGCACCGAGCTTAAAACTTCTTTCTTAATAGAGCACCAGGGACTAAACATTTGTTTTTTATAATCTCTAGGTAGAAAAAATTTGTCACTAAACAAATCAATCAGTAAAGCATGGGGCTTAGTGAGATATCTGTGTTGCCTCAGGTCTCAGCAGAGTCCCCACAAGCAAGAAGGCTCTCAATCTTTTGTACCCTCAGATCTTGGCTCTGGATTATCAGCCTGAGCAAATTTTATTTCTCTCTCATTAGACAAATTTCAAATTAGTATGACAATAAAATTGTGCTCAATTTGATTAATTCTTGGAAGTTTGAATTAGATCATTTTGCATAAATCCTGGAAACTTCCTAACAAACTTAAAAAAGTATATAATTTTTAATAAAGTCATCAACCTTAGAATCTTCACAAAGTTTTCTGAACTATTCACCAAAATTAGCCTTCTATATTATCCCCACTCTTGAAAAAAGCACCACTTCCTTTCTAATATGCTGTAATAACTTACGGAATATGATTTCAGGCAATACATTTCCATTTTACTTATATATATCTATGTCAGATATAAGTGCATATTTATGTCCTTAAGCTTTGGAAAACTCTGTATTACATAGACTGTTAATTCTTATTTAACTGTATATAGTATAGGTGAGTATTTCTATATACATCTTGGCTGCCTCTTGAGTGTAATGACTCCAACAAGCTTAATGGGTTATCATAAGAGTGGAACTGGGGGCATTACAGGAAAAAAAAGATAGTCCTGAGCTAGCACACTCAGCTCCTTCTCCACATGATATATCTGTGTTGCCTCAGGACTCAGCAGAGTCCTCCACAAGCAACAAGGCTCTTAGTATATGTAGTCCCTCAACCTTAGATTTCCCAGTCTCCAGATCTATAAGAAATATTTCTTAAAAATTACCCAGTTTCAGGAATTTTGTTATAAGTGACAGAAAATGAACTAAAAGACAGCTCAAACAGACTATACATATTTTCATTCTCTTTCTCGGAAATATCATTTTTATCCTTATCTTACAATTTTGCATTAACTGGGTCTTCTGCCTTTAACACTTTCTCTGATTGTTACATGGCTGTGTTATCCATTGGTTTGATCACCATCTACTCAGAGAGATCTTCCTGAACTGTTCAACCTAAAGCAACCTCCTCCTTCCATTAATCTCAACCTATTTTATCTTCTTCATAGCACTTTGTCTGTGTTTGAAATTGTACTACTTGTTTTCTCACCTATAAATTATACATCTACTCCATTACATTTAAACTCCATGAGAGGTAAAGCTACATCTGACCTTTCACCGTGGTATCTCCAGAATTTAGAAGAATACCTGGCACATAGTAGTAGCTTCACAGATGCTTGTTGAATGGTAACTACCTGGAATTCCTAATAAAAATTCAATAAAGTCAATTGACTTCTGCAAATGGATACAAACTACCTTGTCTTAGTCCATTTTCTGTTGCTTAAAGCATACTCTTTGAAACTGGATAATTTGTTTACAAAACTTTCTTACAGTTATGGAGGTTGAGAAGTCCAGCATCAAGGGGCTGCATCTGGTGAGGGCCTTCCTGCTGGTGAAGACTCTCTGCAAAGTCCTGATGCAGAGTAGAGTATCACATGGTGAGGGGACTGAGAGAGCTAGATCAGATCTCTCTTCCTCTTCTTATAAGTCACCAATCCCACTCCCATGACAGCCCATTAACTCATTAGTCCATGAATAGATTAATACATTAATAAGGGCAGTGCCCTCATAATCTAACCACCTATTCAAAGTCCCACCTCTCAATACTGTCACATTAGGGATTAAGTTTCCACATGAGTTTTGGAGGAAACACACATTCGAACCATAGTACCCATGAGCTATAAGTGGTATTGATATAGTATCAACAAACATGTAATAACTAACCAGAAGTTTCTAATCTCCTTTCCTGAGAGCTGGCACTGACTGGATAAACATATTAAATATGTATTATACATGCATTACTTAAATAGCTTTCACAGAATCCAGGCACACATGTATTATGATTTCAGAAAACTGAAGCTTTGACAATTGAACGTTACCTCAAGTTACATGTAAGTGAGCAGAATTTAGCCCAGTCTGTTTACGAAGTTTGTGCTTTCTATAGTGCCATGCTGCCTCTCCCAAAGTTCTTTTGAGATACGGCTAGACACTGTCATCTGGAAGAAATTCTATCTCAGTCTTTTAGGGCTCCCTAGGAAACCTTGTGTCTCAAACAAACTCAGGATAACCTAAATAAAACAAACTTGGTGATCTCTGAAAGCCTCCACTAGATAATCTACCACCCTGGAACACAATGGAGCATTCACTAATAACTTGTGTTATAAAACAAGCCAAATCTGACCTTTGAAGGAAGTCAAAGAGAATGATACCCCAGAAGGATATTATTGCCTCTTAGCATCTCTTAACTGTTACCAGAAAGTTATAGTGAATTTGGGGGATATTATATTGAGATAATAATTACAATAGTCAAATTTTATCGAGAGTTTCCTCTGTCTCAGGCCCTAATCTCATAAATCTATGATGCAGGAATTAATGCTGTCTTAGTAATGAGGAAACTAATGCCCAGAGAAAGCAATCAACTGTGCACCCTCCAATAACAAGGTAATGGCAGAAATGGGATTCATAGATGACAAATTTGACTCGAGAGCTTTGGATCTTAATCTCCACACTAGCCAACTCCATCCAACTCCCTGCCTCTGACTGGAAAATTCTTCTGAAATTAAAATCCTCTACTTTCCCTCTACAAATAATGAAGTAATGTTAGGGAGAAAATTAACCCACCATAGAAGAACTGTCTTCATCCCATACAAGTAGCACCTATGGTTCTTTAAGAGAGGATGAGTCAGTATCTGGTCAGCTACTCTCCCAGAAAGGGATTTGTTACTACCTCATTGTTGGCGGGTTTTCTGCCTTGTGGTCAGTTTTGTCTGAGCAGTTTTGTCTGTTTTTGCTAGGCTTTACACTGCCTTATCTCTCATGAGCCCATAGATGTGATAACAGAGTAAAAATAAAATGTATGTAAACTTCTCACTATGAAGAAATAACATTAATTTGTGGTAGTCAATCTGCGAAGTTGCCTTTTTCATCACAGCAAGATATATTTTTTCCATATTTTACCTAACATATTATCCACTGAATTATCTTTTAATCAAAGTGAATTCATTGGAGCCATACACACAGGTTTATTCTTAAAAAAAAACCCTCAACATTTCAAAATTCTTTCTCGGCCAAAACCCAAATGTTCCTATTTGCATTAATTCACTGTTTTTCTTTTCAATCAAATACCACTAATTTTTATTCAACTACATTTTTGAAAATATTGTAAGAATCTCTATTATCACTAATCATCATATTTTATTTTTGAATTTTCTTTTTTTTCCAGTATTCCCATTTTCCTTGATCAATTTTTTTTTACCATAACTGCCATAAATTATTCTGCTTTGTGCAGTTTGTAATTCCTTCCTGTCATTTAAAAATATGTTTACAGGTCATTTCCACTCTTCTGGTTCTCATTTTATCAATAGAGAAATTGACAAAATTATGAAAATGTAGTCTTATTTTTAAAATTATGAAGAATTAATAACTTCTAGATTATTTTATAGGTAGACCTCGCCAAAAGAGCCTATTTAAGTTGGCAATAGGAACCACAAAAATGTGGGATTTTTCTAAAATACAAATAATGGAAAAATAACCAACTCCATTGTTATTTTATATTCTTGAAATGATAAAAATGAAATAGTATATAAGATTAAAGAAACAATTCTGATCTTGAACTTCACAGAGTAAATTGTCTTCTTTCAACTAGGATTTTCAGAAATGCTCCCTATCCGCCCAGTTAGAGACATAAGTAATCTGTTCTAGGTAACTAGTGACCAACAAAATTATGCTTTCTACTGTCTGGACCATTTGCCTATATTATCCTTTCTTTTCTTACTTTCTCTTCTTCTTCTTCTTCTTCTTTTTTTTTTTTGACAGGATCCTACTCTGTTGGCCAGGCTACTTCTCAACTAACTGCATCCTCAAACTCCTGAGCTCAAGCAATCCCCCCATCTCAGCCTCCCAAGTAGCTGGGACTACAGGCACATGCCACCATGCCCAGCTAAGTTTTTAAATTTTTTTAGAGACAAGGTTTCAACATGTTGCCCAGGCTGGTCTCAGAGCTCAAGCCAGTCTACTGCCTTGGCCTCCCAAAGTGTTGGTATTACTGGCATGAGTCACCGTTCCTGGCCATCCTTTCCTTTTTAAACTTTATCTTTCTTTTCTTGGGATTTTTTTTTTTTAACTTCTAAGGGCTAAATCCAGAGAGGGGTTAATATGGTCGTCTTCCATTTTCCCACATAGATAAGGGTTTTTAACATCTTGAACTTCTTATTCCTTACTAGTTATTTTTAGAATGATATTGCTTATGTTTGTATCAGTTATGTTGTATCTCTTCGCTCATATTTACATCTCAGAGAGTTTATTTTTATTTTTTCCCCTCTTTATTTTATTTTTAAAATGAGAGTACAAGTCAGAATAAGTAGTCTATGTACAAATAAAGTTTGGGCCTTTCACTGGTCCTCACTTCCCCTGGTTTAGGATCAGGTACCCTTAGTGATGTTATGTATCCCCACCACCACCACCTCCCCTGGCAGTGTCCTGCTACTGCAGATCCCTCTCTTGCAGTATTGAGATTAATGTTCAGGACACACTTATGAGTGCGAACATGTGGTATTTAGTTCTTTGTTTCTGTGATAGATCACTCAGTATGATGAACTCTAAAATTATCCAAGTTGCTGTGAAGTCCATATGTTTGTCTTTCTTTATGGCTGCATAATATTCCATCATGTATATGCACCACATTTTTAAAATTCAGTCCACTTTCAATGGGCAGCAGGGATGGTTCCATGTTTTTGCTAATGCAAATAGCACTGCAATAAACATGCATGTGCAGTTATCTTTTTTGTAGAATGATTTGAGTACCTCTGGGCATATTCCCAGAAGAGGGATTGCTGGGTCATATGGAAGGTCAATTTCTAGATCTTTTAAAAAGAACCACATAGTTTTCCATGGAGTTGGGACTTGTTTATACTCCCACCAATGGTGTAGAAGCATTCCCTTTTATCTGCATCCTCACCAGCATCTGGTGTTGTTTTTTTAAATTTATTTATGATGCCCATTGTTACTGGAGTTAGGTGGTATCTCAATGTGGTTTTGATTTGCATTTCTCTGATGATTAGTGAGGTTGAGCATTTTTTCATGTGTCTGTTGGTTGTGTGTATGTCTTCTTTTGAGAAGTGTCTACTCTTGTTCTTTGCCCACTTTTTAATGGGGCTGTTAGTTTTTTTCCTTTCAGCTCATTTAAGTTCCTTGTAGATCCTGAATGTTAGGTCTTTGTCAGATATACAGTTAGCAAATATATTTTGCCATTCTGTGAGCTGTCTCCCAGCTGTCTTGATGACTTCCTTTGCTTTGCAAATCTTTTCAATTTAATGAGGTCCCGCTTGTCTATCTTATCTCTTATGGCATATGATTTTGGGGTTATGATCAAGAATTGGTTGCCTATTCCAGTGTGCATAAGGGTGTCTCCTGCTTTTTCTAAGGTTCTTATGGTTTGAAGTTTTATGTTTAGGTCTTTGATTCATTTAGAATTGATTTTTGTGTATGGTGATAAGTAGGGGTCCCATTTCATTCTTCTGCCTGTGGTCAGTCAGATTTCTAGCACCATTTACTGAATAGGGTCTTGTCTCCTCAGTGGTTGTTATTGGGATCTTTGTTGAAGATGAGTTGGTTGATAAACCAAGGATTTGCTTTCAGAATCTTTATCCTGTTCCATTTGTCTAATACCTGTTCTTGTACCAATACCAGGCTGTCTTGATTACTGTAGCCTTATAATAAAGTTTAATGTCTAGAAGTGTGATACTTCTGCTTTGTTTCTTTTGCTGAGGATTGTTTTGGCTATTCATGGTCTTTTCTGTTTCCATATGAATTTCTGTATAGTTGTTTACAGGTCTGAGAAGAATGATGTTGGTAATTTGATGGGTATTGTTTTGAATGTGTATATTGCCTTTGGTAGATGGCCATCTTTACAATATCAATTCTTCTAATCCATAAGCATGGAATATTTTTCCATTTGCTTGTGTCTTCTTTTATTTCTTTGAGCAGCATTTTGAATTTTTTGTTGTGAAGATCTTTCATGTCTCTGGTTAGGAAGATGCCAAGGTATTTCCATTTTTTTGTGGTTATTGCGAATGGAGTAGTGCTTTTTATTTGGTTCTCTGCCTGTTTGTTGTTGATGTATAAAAATGCAACTGTCTTTTGCATGTTGATCAGATAGTTTATAAATAAATATTTTCTACATTGTGTAAAGCAACTTCTATTTTTTACCCAGTTATAGAAATTTTACTTTTAAAAAGAGTTTATATATCTATTTTATCTAAAACAAATGAAGATAAGGAGCAGTAGCAATGAAATTCCTTCATCTCACAGTGTCCAACCTGGTCTAAGGAAAAGAGCACTTCACGGTATTTCTTCATTTATACTATTCATGATACAGTCTAATCAGCTACATGCTCACCTTGAATGTCTGACCCAGTTTATTGGATTTTCTGCATCTTTAGTGACTTCCTGGAATTGACTTATTTATGACCATCTGACCCAAAACCTAGACTTGATTTTTTTGTGTGTAACTATACTCTCCCCCTTTCTTCTTTCCTGATGACTTCTTTTTACACATTAATCATTATTGGACTTCACCCCAGCCTCTATCCATTTTGCAGAGATGATTCTTCAACATTGTGCTAATTTCCATCTAGTCCCTTGATAGATAACCTTGGTTCTCACCTGATAATTCTCACCTGATTAACATTGCTCAGAAGTCTAGAGATACATAACACATTTTGAAAATTAGTGCTCACTTGGAGTAGATTTGAATTTGCTTTAACAACTTAAACTCATTGTACTTGATATCTTGTCAGTATAAAAGAGAAAAAAATGTTAATCGGTTTACTCAATCTCCTTATCAGGTTCTGGTTGTTTCCATCACATTCCTAACTTGAGATGACTTATTTCTAAGGCTATTTCATGTATGAGAGACATAGTGATCATAATTAAATTAAAAACATATTGGTTACATACATACATATATATAGAGAGATGCACACACTTATATTCATGTGTTATGTACATGTATGGCTATACATACATGTAGATAATACATGACATTTTCTGAACTATATAAATTTGGAAAACTTTTTTTAAAAAGAAGACAGGTGCTTTACTTTTGTTTTAAATATGCATATCAGATTAGTTTATTTTCTCTCTGGAAATTTTTTGAGGGGTAAGGAAGAACAAAAAAAAAAGAATAACCTTGGGTGTGATATGCCACTAAATCCTTCTTTCTGCTTTGGCATAAATCAATGTTAAATGATGTATATGCACATAATCAGGAAAATATTTAATGTATTATTAATTATGATTAATTACAGGAACACATCAACAGGCTTTAGTTCTAATCAATGATATTTATTTCTTAAGTACTCTAGTGAAAAGAATAACAGCCTTTCATGGTTGTCAATAGCATTGACTTCACACTAATGGCCATAGGTCTAGATCTCTTCACCAGGCTGATATAGGGTCAGGTTTCTCTGGAAGGAAATACTCATTACTCTTCACATTGACAACAACCTTTAGAAAATGTGGCTGATAAAAGAGATTTCCTTTTACAGAGATAGTTCCTCCTATGCAGTAAGTAAGACTGTTTCTCAGTCAATCTAATTACATTTATTGACTATCTAACAGGAAATAATGCAGACATTGGAACCTTAAGTCTATGGCTGTTTCTACTTGCTCTGAATAAAGCTGGAAGAGAAACATTTTCTCGCTTCAGTCAAATCTCAGTTCATCTATAAAATGATCTTGTCATAAAGTTCATTACATTATGAATCTTAATTTTATCAGGAAAACTTACCATTTAAAACAATTTTGGACCTGGGTGCAGTGGCTCATGCCTGTAATCCCAGCATTTTGGGAGGTCAAGTTGAGAGGATTGCTTGAGCCCAGAAGTTTGATATCAGTGTGAGCAATATAGTGAGACCTCATTTCTACAAAAATAAAAATAATTAGCCAGGCATGGTGGCATGTGTCTGTAGTCCCAGCTACCCAGAGGGCTGAGGCAGGAAGGATTGCCTAAGCCCAAAAGTTGAGGGTGTGGTGAGCTGCTATTGTACCACTGCCCTCAAGTCTGAGTAACAGAATGAAATCTCAAGTTAAACAAACAAACAATAAAACAAACAAACAAACACACAATTTTGGTAAGAATCATTATAGTAGTGCACAAATGAAACTGAAGGACCTTTTTTTTTTTTTTTTGAGTCGGTGTCTCCACTCCGTCGCCCAGACTGGAGTGCAATGGCCGCTTCTGGCCACCGCAGCCTTGACCTGCTGGGCTCCGGCGATGAAGGAACTTTTTGTAATATAAATGGTACATTCTGGCATAAATTTAAAGTTTTCTTTCTCTCTTTTTTTTTTAATATCTGCAGTTTATAAAGAGAGCACAACTACATATTTCCTTTAGTGTTTGATGGTGGTATAGCTGTGTTTTTCTGGTTTATTTAAATTGAAGGTTATGGTTGGTAATGATTTGCCTAAAAACCATTTATATCCAACAATTGATTGAAACCTGCATAACGAAACACAAAAACAAAAACATGTCTATTCTTGCATCCCCAGAGCCTGGTGTAGAAGAAAATAAACCAAAATGTACTTCTAAAACAAGTATTAAAAATAGCATTTTAAGAGATAGCAGATTTCATTGGACCCACAGTAGTCTTTATAGGGATATTAATTTGCTGTACATTCTAATTTCCATCACACTGTTCTCAGTCTTCATGGAATTCACTGGAAATGAGTTGTTCTCCCTTGAATTTCTAAGGCCAGTCATCCATAATCATCAAATTTTGCTGATTTCCCATAGGATAAGTGATATTGAACAATATGTTAATGCTTTATAAAGGTAGGTAAAAAATATTCTTGCCAACAAGGAGGTTGCACTATTAAACTCCCAGAAGTGAGGTTAATTTAAAATCAAGTTTCCATTTTAATTCTATGACATAAGGCTAGAAATTATCTTTACATAATTATAAGAGTTGTAAATTATTTCCCTATTTCAACATAATATAGGTTGCCTATAGATAGGTATTATAATATAATTTGAATTCTGTAAGCATAATACATCAGTATTTCATCTGTTTGCTCAAATATAATATACTTTTCATTGTATTCCATTCAATACTAACCTGTGTGATTTTTAGTTCGTGTAATCTGCAACTTGAGAGTGATAGATTTTTAATTCTCTTTACATCAAACAACAATTATTGAAAAGTAAATCATTGAGACTGTTTCACTTTTTAGACCCCGCAGTTAGTTTCATCTGATGACTATACAGGGATTGAAATGTTTATGCCAACCCACAGAGCTGTTCTCAAATGTGATTCCTTTGTAGATGGGATAAAGCACCCGGGTGGGTGATATTTTCACATGAATAAAGACATTGACTTAAAAACACAATTGCATAAACATTATGTGGAAGACACAGGTCTAGGTAGTCAATTCAACACTTCTATTTAACTCCAGTCTTTATCTTTTATATTTATTCTGAAAAAGCCTCACATAAAAACTCCCTACAGACAAAGAATTTGCTCACATTTAAATTTCAGGCTATAGACATAACCGTTTCATTTTCTCACACTACTCTTTGCTTTTTTTCATATTTTAGAGTGTGGTTTAATTTTCTTTCATTACTATAATAGGTCAGAGTGTGCAGAACAGTGATTGCAACAAAATTGCATTTTTAAGAAAAGGTTGTGCAATTAGCAGATGGATTGATAGAAATAACTATGGCTGGCAGACACCTCACTAGGTCCGTTGCAGAAATACGTAGAATAAATGATCAGAACATTTATCCAAAAAAAGATAAAATAAATGCAATAGGTGTAACTCAGAGTACTCTCTGAAAAGACTGGAGGCAAGCCAAGAATTGAGAACATCTAAGCCTTAGTGGGAAGACAAGGAGGATAAAAGAGTAGTGATTCCAACTCAGGTAAACTGGTTGGAAAAGCACACATGTGGCTTACCAAATCTATTGGATTTTTAATCCAACTAAGATAGTATTAGAGAGTGTTAGAAAAAATAAAAAAGGGATTGTAAAAACTTTAACAAATTCCAGAGATCAGTAATATTAAGTGAAAAAACAAGCTTTGAATACACTTAAGCCTAGAAAATGTTACAGGGTTGAAGTAAATCAGAAATCAAAATAGTAGGGATAATGAAACTCTAAAAGCTGTGTAATAGAATTTGGCACCCCCAAAACAAACTGAATATTTTATTTGTGATTTGAGTTTTTTTTTTTTTGAGTTGGAGTCTCACTCTGTCGTCCAGACTGGAGTGCAGTGGCCGCCCCCAGCCACCGCAGCCTCGACCTGCTGGGCTCCGGCGATCCTTCCGCCTCAGCCTTCCAAGTAGCTGGAACTACAGGCGCGCGCTACCACACCTGGCTAATTTTTTGATTTATTGTAGAGATGACGTCTTGCTTGCCCAGGCGAGTCTCGAACCCTCGGGCTCAGG
>CAUYQG010151403.1:0-16926 GCA_963574415.1 Tarsius wallacei | reverse complement strand
CACTCACAGCCACCCCAGCGTCAACCTGCTGGGCTCCGGCGATCCTTCCGCCTCAGCCTTCCAAGTAGCCGGAACTACAGGCGTGCGCTACACGCCGGGCTAATTTTTGATTTATTGTAGAGACCAGGTCTCACCAAGTTGCTCGGGCGGGTCTCGAACCTGCGGGGTCAAGCAATCCACTAGCCTCGGCCTCCCAAAGTGCTTGGATGCCAGGTTGAGCCACCGAGCCCAGCCAAGGGCACTTTCATCATTATTGCTTTGTAGAGCTGAAGCCTCGCTGTATTCCCCAGGCTGGTCTCGAACTCCTGGCCTCAAGTGATCCTCCCACCTCGGCCTCCCAAAGGGCTGGGATGATAGAGTGCGCCATCGCGCCAGGCCTCCGAGAGGACACTTGGAAGCAGCTGGCAGTTTTCCCTGCAGCGTGGAGGCCTCACACGCCCACAAGTGAACCCGGGGCCGATGCCCTCCAAGCCTTCTTCCCATGTAGGTTCCGCCGGAGCTCACCGCCCGCTGTGGCCGCTCCACAAGGCATCCTGAAGGTCTGCGGGAGCCGCCGCCAAGGGCGGTAGCAGGGCCTAGCGCGCCTAGGAGCCCCGGGCCCGGCCCGCGGGAGACCAGCGTGCCGGCTCGCGGCGCCAGCGGGGTCCTGCGCCCGGCACCCGGCGCGCCCCTCCGCGCGCACCAGGACGCGCCGACCTCCCCGCGGGCTTGCGTCCCCGCGCCCAGCGAAGCCTCGGTCCCCGCGGCTCGGCCCGGCGCCCGCCCGGAGAAGAGGCCGATCCGCGCGGCGCCGCCGGCCGCAGCGCAGGCTCCGGGGCTCTCCACTCGGCGCGGCCCCGGGAGCGAGAGCGCGGGCCGCCCGGGGTCCGGGGCCGCGCTCTGGGAGCGGCCCGCCGGGCAGGGGGCTCTGCGGGCCTGGCCTTTCCTGGGCCGCCCCGGCCGGGCTCGGGGGCAGGAGCTGGCGTCGGTGAGGACCCCACCGCGCCCGCAGCCCCGCCTCACCCGAACACGTGCTCGGAGCTCCAGATCTTCATCGCCGCCGGTCGCAATGCGCGGGCTCCGCGTCCCGGCTCCGCGCTCCCGGCGCCTGGCGCGGCGTGGGCGGGGCGCTCCGGGGGACCGCCCACTGATCACACGGCTGGGCTCGCGGCGTGCCTGGGCCTCCCGGGCACTGCCCACCACCACGTGGCCGGGCTGCCTGCGGCGGCTCCAGCTGGGGCCGCGGAGGCCGGGCCGCTGCGGGGCGGAGCGCGGGTGCAGGGACCACGCGCGCTGCAGAGGCCGCGGGCGGCGCCGCTCTTCTGCGGGCGGTCCTGAGTCTCCCGTGGCCCTGCGGCCGCGTCGATTTCCACTGCCGGAGAAGTATGAAAAATCAGGTCGACCAGCCCTCGCAAAACCTATCCATGGCAGAGAAGGACCGTGGGGTTTGAACAAGCGTTGAGCCAGAATGCGGCGCGCCTTGCGAGCAATCCGATGAGACCGAGCACGGCGGGAAAGCTCGCCCTTTGGTGGAACGGCCTAGAGGATGCACCCCTTGCACGCATGCTCTCGAGGGTGACTGAACTCTTGTTCGTCCTAAACTCACCTGGGGATTGGAGTGGTCATTGGTAAGTTGTGTTTGCCAATTGCCTTTATCCAAAGGAAAAATACATTTCGCATATCTTTATGACAGGAGGGAGGGCTATGACTTGAAGCCCGGTGCTCCCTGGAAGTTGGGCTCCTACCCTCCCATGACACTGGGAGATAGGATGCTATCTTCCTTGATGACAACATTTCCAAGAGATGGCTCCCAAGTCCTTGAGAAAAACAAAACAAAACAAAACATTCCTGGGTTGTAAAACTGGAAGAAGGCTTATTTAGCTTTTTAAAAAATATTACTTATATTTCAAAGAAAGAATTTGTGATTACAAGATTTCTAAAGCAGATCCTTTAAGAAAAGGAAAAGGAGAGTCTCCCCCTTCTGCACCATGGAAAAAATCTTTTTTTTTTTTTTTTTTTTGTGTTTGCAACTCACTCTGTAGCCCAGGCTGGATTACAGTGGCCCAGTCCCGGTCACCCCATTGTCAACCCGCAGGCGATCCTTCTGCCTTGGCCTTCCAAGTAGCGGGAACTACAGGTGTGCGCTACCATGCCTGGCTAATATTTTGATTTATTGTGGAGATGAAGTCTTGCCAAGTTGTCTGGTATGGTCTTGAACCTGCAGGCTCAGGCAATCCACTTGCCTTGGCCTCCGTCCGGAAGTGCTGGGATTACAGACTGAGCCAATGAGCCCGGCCCATTATTTTTTAGGTTTGTGTTTACTCTACCACAATGAAGTTCAGTTGCAAAGAAGTGAGATGCTTGTTCTAAGAGGATGGCCCTCTGCAGGATGAAATGGCAGCAGGGCAGACCCTTGTCTAGGGCTGCTGAATTCCAGCTGCTGGAGCAGTGCCTGTTGCCTGGCACCAGGTGGGCGTCGGGAGCTCAGTTGTGCAATGAGTCATTGAAATGGAAAGGGTATGGCACCCAAGCCAGAAGACCTGGGTGATCCTGGCTCCACCACCTATTCCCACTGACCTTTACTAGCTGCGGTTTTAACCTCATGGTAATTTTCCAAAGTTGGTGCTACTCTCCCCATTTTATAAATGAACAGACGCATTAAGGAGGTTTCAAAACTCTTCCCTCTTGATCACACACTGATATAAGAACCCAGGGTTACAAGGTTCCCCCTTCCCTCTGTGCTATAGAAATTCGCGGTTATAACTGGGCCAGTTGTCGGCACTCCTTGTATGCCAAGTACTGAGCCAGGCACTGTATTTATTGTAAAGACATAGAGGAAACACACTGTATGCAACCAGAAAGTAGCTGGCCCAGAATTCAAGGTCACATCTGTCTGACTCTAAAGCCCAATCTTGTCATTTATGATGCCCAGGCAGTAGAACAGCTCTAGCTGTGGGATACTCATTCATCCAATTCGTTTCCTCACCTATAAAATGAGGACAAGGCCAGGCTTGGTGGCTCAGCCTGTAATCCCAGCATTTTGGGAGGCTGAGGCAAGTGGATTGCCTGAGTCTACGGGTTCAAGACCAGCCTGAGCAAATTGGCGAGACCTTGTCTCTACAATAATTTTTTTTAAAAATTAGCTGGGCGCCGTAGTGCACACCTGTAGTTCTGGCTACTTGGAAGGCTGAGGCGGAAGGATTGTCGGAGCCCAGTAAGTCGACATTGGGTGACCGTCAGCGTGCCACTATACTCCAGCCTGGGTGACAGAGTGAGACACCAACTCAAAAAAAAAACATGAGGACAACACTACTTACCTCACAGGTCTGTGGTGACGATCAAATGAGATTCGCCCAAGGACATCACTATTTACTGACATCTCTAGAGCATCCGTTCCTCCTGTCATTAGCTCAGACTAGCCAAGGACCATCCCCTAGCCTTTTCCTTTCTGAAATCTTCTGAAGTGGTGGCACTGCAGCCACTTTTATCCATGGAATCCAGAATCTCTGAAAAACCTCTGTCAGAAATTATTTCCTGGACAGATGGTGACCCCTAAACCTAGGGACTTAAGACCAGCATGAACGAATAGAGGATGGACTGAGCACTGGCTGTGAACCAAGCGCTGTTTCACTGTGTGGTGACTCATTGAGCAGGCCCAGGAATCTTCTAGACGGATACTGTTGTTATCATCCTCCATTTTACAGGTGAGTAGACTGAGGCACAGAAGAATCAAGTAAACTTGTCCAAGAACACACAGCAGGAAATAACAGCGCAGCAATTAGAAAGCGATCTGGCTGGAAGACCAGATTCTTGTACTATCCCAAATTTGGTCCTGCCTACTTGATTGCTCAGCTCTGAAGAGCTTTCTAATAAGATGGTGATAAGCAGTCAACTCTTTGTCTGTAGTCTATACATTGACTTGTTACAGTGTATCAGATTCAATATTTTAGCAGATTCCAAATTTAAGACATCGGATTGTTTGTTGTTTTTTTTGAGTCAGAGTCTCACTCCATCGCCCAGACTGGAATGCTGTGGCACACTCATGGCCACCCCGGTGTTGACCTGCTGGGCTCCAGCAATCCTTCTGCCTCAGCCTTCCAAGGAGCCGGAATGACAGGTATGCGCTACCACGCCCGGCTAATTTTTGATTGATTGTTGTGACGAGGCCTTGCCAAGTTCCCCAGGCTGGTCTTGAACCCTCAGGCTCAGACAATCCACTCGCCTCATCCTCCCAAAGTAATCTCGCCTTGGGAATGACAGGCTGAGCCACCGACCCCGGCCGACATCTGATTTCTTGACAGTTCTGTCTTCCACTGGTTTAAAATTATGTCATTCATATGGTTGGATGTTTTATCATAGATTTTAAATGCAATGATTAGATAAAATAGAGTATATAAGTAGTTCTCACGGTTTTACTATAAATCCTACAATTAAGATTACTGCTTCAAACCTTGTATCTTTTTCCTTTTCTTCCCCGCCCCCAATATGGAGTCTCACTCTCACTCTGTCACCCAGGCTGGAGTTCAATGGCATGATCATAGCTCATTGAAGCCTTGAACTCTTGGGCTCAAGCGATCCTCCCATCTCAGCCCACCCCTCAACCCCCCACCCTCAAATAGCTGGGACTACAGGCATGTGCCACCATGCCCAGCTAATTTTTATTTTTTAGAGGTGGGGTCTTACTATGTTGCCCAGACTGGTCTTGACTTCTGGTCTGTAGTAATCCTCCCGCCTCAGCCTTCTAAAGTGCTGGGATTACAGGCATGAGCCACCATACCCAGCCAACCTTATACACTTAAATTGCACTTTTTCCCATAGCAATTTCCAGCAAACTGGAGGCTTATCTTTCAGCCTATCTTTTTACATCTCTAAGATTGAGCTTTCTAACTCTCAAAAATAGGAGAATTTGATGGGCTTGGTGGCTCTGCCTGTAATCCCAGCACTTTGGGAGGCCGAGGTGAGTGGATTGCCTGGGCCCATGGGCTCGAGACCAGCCTGGGCAACTTGGCGTGACCTCATCTCTACAATAAATAAAAAAAAATTAGCCGGGCGTGGTAGCACGTGTGTGTAGTTCCGGATACTTGGAAAGCTGAGGTGGAAGAATCGCTGGAACCCAGCAGGTTGATGCTGGGGTGGCCGTGAGTGTGCCACTGCACTCTAACCTGGGGCAATGGAGTGAGACTCCAACTAAAAAAATAATAATAATAGGAGAATTCCCTGCATTTGATACTTTCCAAACCATAACATTTCCAAAACCAAGGGCATGAATGCTTTCAAAGTTCTGTGTTTTTCTTTCTGGGATGTGTGCAAGTGTCTTGTGCAGAGTTCACGTGGTCGTGGTCATTCTCAGCTGTGTTTGTGTCTGTCTCCTCCTACAGATTATGAAGTCCTCAAGGGTGGTAAACTTAAACAAAGCAGGGGCCCAATAAACAGGAATTGAATTGAATCTTGGTTTTTAAAAAGCATCTACAATCAGCAGGTCCAGTGAATACATGCCTGAGGCTGAAGAGATTGCACTGCTGGGTGAGTGAACAGAGGCTAACTGGGTGAGGCTCAGGTCTCTGGCTCCTGGTCTGGGCCGGGTAGGGCAGCCGAGTCTGCTCTTGTTGCCATGTGGGAAAACTGAGACACATACCAAGCGGCACCTTGGTCCAGAGATACACTGGGGGGAGTGGGCTGGGGGTGGGTTAGAAAACTGGAATAAGGTTGGGCTTGGTGGCTCAGCCTGTCATCCCAGCACTTTGGGAGCCCATGGGTTCAAAACCAGCCTGGCCAACTTGCTGAGACCTCACCTCTACAATAAAAATATGAAAAATTAGCCAGGCGTGGTAGTGTGCGCCTGTAGTTCCGGCTACTTGGAAGGCTGAGGCAGAAGGATCGCCGGAGCCCAGCAGGTCGACACTGGGGTGGCCATGAGCATGCCACGGCACTCCAGCCTGGGTGACAGAGTGAGACTCTAACTCAAAAAAAAAAAGGAAAACAAAAACTGGAAAACTGGAATGAAGTGAAGAAGGACCTCAGTCCCTGGACTATGCCAACCCAGTCTCGTCACTCTCTGCCTTCCCCCACCACGTCCCGCGCCTCGAATCCATTTCCTGCACAGCTGTCGGGATTCGGTGTGCCATCTACGCCCCAGCTCAGGTGTGCTCGTGCCGGTGCAGCTGTCCTCAGCGGGTCCCCTACCCCACAGACTCACTGCAGCGTCTTACAATAATCTGCATCTCTGCTTCTCCCGCTTGGCTAAAAAGCTTTTGAGGTCACGTATTTCCAGAGCCAGATACATAGTAGGTGCACAGTAAATAAAGGAGTGAAAGTCAACTTTAAAGTCCTGCACTGGCAGCTCCACCTTTTGAAGCCACCCTTCTAGCCTCTTCTCTCCTACTGTCCCACGGGAGTGTCTAGGAGTCCCTGCGTCACCCAGAGGGTTGGAAGAGCCGGGAGCCCCTGCATCCCCTGGCATGTGATGGAAAGGGAGGCTCTCAGGCCCACCCTCAGACCCACGGTGCAGCAGCTCTAGGGTGGGGCCCAGGAATTCACGAGATGACTTGCTCTCCAGGGGATCCTGATGCTGGAGGTGACCCGTGGCCCCAGGGGCACCAACCTCTGCCCACTGGCAACTGTGGGTTCCGCACAGGCCTTCACCTTGGCTTCCCGGCCTCGGGCTCACCTTTCCTCCACCCTGAGAGCTGCCTCCATCTGGTTCTGGAGGTGCCTTCCAGTGGAGGACAGCAGAATGTATAAGGCCCGGAGCAGAGGGGGGTTTCTCGCGAGAGCTTTAAGTTATTCCTAAGGCTGGACTGTGGGGTCCAGTGGTGAGAATCAGGCCAGAAGGCAAGATGGGAGCCATAGCATGAGGGTTGCATGGTTCATGAGGGACTGCTGATGGATTTTAGACTCAGATTTCTGAGGCAAGACCATTCACAATACAAGCTAAACTGGGCGTGTTGGCTCACACCCGTAATCCCAGCACTTTGGGAAGCCAAGGCAGGAGGATTGCTTGAGCCCAGAAGTTGAGACCAGCCTGGGCAACATAGCGAGACCTTGTCTCTACAAAAATAAAAAATTTGCCGGGTGTGGTGGTGCATACCTGTAGTCCCAGCTACTCAGGAGACTGAGGTGGAAGGTTCACCTGCATGCAAGAGGTCGAGGCTGCAGTGAGGTGTAATCATGCCACTGCATTCCAGCCTGGGTGACAGAGTGAGACCTCAACTCAACACACACACACACACACACACACACACACACACACACACACACACCCCAAGCTAGATCCAAGACATAGGCTTGGCTGGCCATGGGAGGCTGAGTTAGTGGAGATGAAGAAGACTGAAGTTTGAAAGAGCCTCCTTTCTGGAAACCTTGTCACCTCCTCTCCCCCAGCTCGGGATTAGAAGGGACCCCCGGATGCCGTGGTGCCTTCTTCTGCCCCAGCACCTGCTGTCCCTTCTCAGAACAGTGTGTGCACTTGTGCTCCTGGGAAGCATGTTGGTTTCTCATCTTTGTGTTCCCATTGCCTGGAAAGTGTCCAGGGCTTGACAACAGGTTTTTGAATGAATGGGAGTGCACTGCCCCAACTACCTACTTCTCCTCCTCCTGCTGGGGTCTTTCCGGTCAAAATTGGAAAACCCGCTAGACAAATTCTAAAAGAGCCATACCCTTTCCAGCTGCTCTTCGAGAGTGCAGGGTGGGAACAGGCAGAGCCGTCATCCCAACCTGGGCTGCATAATATTGGTTGATCTGTGGTGCTTTTAAAAGCACTGATGTCCGAAACCAACCCCAAGGGTTTTGATTCACCTGGACCACAGTGTGGCCTGGGCATCCGGAAGGCTGAGGCGGAAAGATCGCCGGAGCCCAGCAGGTCGAGGCTGCAGTGGCCGGGAGGGGCCACTGCACTCCAGTCTGGGCGACAGAGTGAGACTCCGACTCAAAAAAAAAAAGACTTGAAAAGCTCCCCCAGGAATTCCAGTGAGCCGGGAAGGTTGACAACCAAGGAGTGAGGGGAGTGTAGGCGAGGCAAGGAGGCCAGGCAAGAAGCTGTCGCCCTGGCTCAGGTGAGACAAGAGCATCTGCCCCAGGGCGGTAGGGATAAGACCTGCCAAGATTAAGGAGCTCATAATCAGTGGCCTCTAAGGAGAAGGAAAAGAAGGACTACCCACCTTCTTGTCACTGTCACTCTCACTTCTCCATCATCCCTTCATTTACAGGGGCCCTGGCAGCTAGGCTCGCTGTGTTCTTCTCTTCACCCCACCCCCATCTCTCATCTGAATTCTGGGTGACTTTTTTTTTTTTTTTTAGTTGGAGTCTCACTCTGTTGCCCAGGCTGGAGTGCAGTGGCTGCTCCCAGCCACCGCAGCTTCGACCTGCTGGACTCCGGCGATCCTTCTGCCTCAGCCTTCCAAGTAGCCGGAACTATAGGCACGCACTACCACGGCCGGCTAATTTTTGATTTATCGTAGAGACGAGGTCTCACCAAGTTGCCCAGGCGGGTCTCGAACCTTCGGACTCAGGCAATCCACTCGCCTCGGCCTCCCAAAGTACTAGGATTATAGGCTGAGCCACCCAGCCTAGCCAATTCTGGGTGATTTCAACATCCACATGGGTGATTCATCCAGAAGCTGGGACATGTAATCCCCGGGCTCCCCTGACTTTAGTTCTTCATACCACTCAGCCACCTGCACCCAGCCAAGTCTACTGCCCAGAGCTTGCTCATGTTTTGAAAATTTTCACCTCAAAAATCTCAAATTTCGGCCAGTTGCGGTGGCTCATGCCTGCAATTCCAGCACGTTGGGGGGCCAAGGCAGGAGGATCTCGAGGCCAGAAGTTCGAAACCAGCCTGGACGATACAGCAAGATTTTTGTCTCTACAAAAAATGAAAACAATGTAGGCAGGTGTGGTGATGTGTGCCTGTAGTACTAGCTACTTGGGAGACTGAGGTAGGAGGATCACTTGAGCCCAGGAGTTTGTGGCTGCAATCAGCTATGATCATGCCACTGTTGTCCAGTTTGGACAACAGAGTGAGACCCTGTCTAAAAAACAAACAAACAAACTCAAACTCCAGTATCCAGCTATTCCCTAGCAGGAAAGAAGTCAATAGAGATCACACCTCTTGACTTTAGTTTTCTCCACGGCAAGCAGCAGCCATTAGCACGGAATGAGAGGGACCAGGAACTGCCGAGGAGGCACAAGGGGGGTAGCACAGGCTGGGAATTGGCGAGGGGGTGGGGAGGATGCGGCCCAAGGATGAGTAGTCACCCACGGAGGGCCTGGGTGCTTTGCGGTCCCCACCTCTCCTGGTCTGTGCCTTGGGAAGGCTGACTCCCCTCTTGCTGCAGGGCTGGGCCTGAGGTCAGAGGGTTTGAGGATGCACTCAGGAGCCGGCAGATGGCCCAGTGCTGGCCCAGGAGACCCCAGGGAGTCTGCTGAAAGGCTGCCGGGTAAGATGTCCTTGGTCCAAAGAGCCAGTCCCTCCTTTGTTTAACTCTGGGACTGGTATGGTCACCTTGCTACCAGCAGGCGATAAAATCAACATCAAGAACGGAAGAGTAAAGAAATGGTCCTTGAAGACACACTGAACTACTTCTGTCTTAGTCTATTTGGCCTGATATAGCAAAATACCACAGTCGCTAACTTTGGCAGCCGGCATTTAGGTCTCACTTGTTCTGGAGGCTCAGAGGCCCACCGCAGATCTGGCATCTGGCGAGAGCTGGCTTCCTGGCTCCTGGGAAGCACTTTCTCACAGTGTCCTCACATGGCAGAAGGGGTGAGGTGCTCTCTGGGGTCCCTCTTATAAGGGCACTAGTCCCATTTGTGAGGCCTTCACCATCACAGCCTAGTCGCCTCCAAAAGGCCCCACCTTGAGCATCAAGGACTAGGTACAATATATGTGTTTGGGGGACACAGACCTTCAGGTTGTAGCAACTCTCAGCCCCCCAGAGCCCTCCTTAGTGGGTGACTCGCAGGCCTATCGCAGTAAGGCGTCCAGTGCCACTTGAACGCACATTTTGCCTCAGTCCCTTCCTGATCCCCCATCCCTGAACACAGCATCCAGTCCCTCCTTTCCTTCTTGCCACTTCCCTCTGTGTCACCTGCTCACAGCCATCTTCAGTCCCCAGACACGCTTCTCTCCCATCCCGGCCCCTCCCACCCTGTCTGCCGCCCCATCCATCCTGGATCTCGTGGGGATTATCTGAACCGCTCCTGTACCCATCCCAGCCAGTCTCTCCTCTCCGTGCTGCAGCCTGCCTTCTCTGGTTGTAGCCCAAATGACTCTGTGCTCCTGGAAGAGAGAAAAAAAACAACCCTGGGATCTTACAGATTGTTGTACGAGAAATCACAGACATCCTCTTTTGCCTTCATGGATAGAGCGGTCTCTTCCCACCCCCTCGCCGATTTCCAGCCCCTGCCACTCTCCTTGTGCCTCCTCTGTTCCTGGTCCCTGTCACTCCAGGCTGATGGCTGCTTCTTGCCCCATGGAGAGCATTCAGTCAAGAGGTGTGATGTCTACTGACTTGGATTTCCGGTTAAGGGCACAGGCTCTGGAGTGGGGCTGCCCATTTGCCAGCCCTGGGTCACCACTCGTCCGTCGTCTGACCTTGAGCAAGTTGATGAAATTCTCTAAGCCCAGTCTCTCTGCCTGTCAGATGGTCGGATGGGCCACAAATGGTTGTGAGCACTAGTGTCAGCACAGGCAAGGTGCCCCCTGTGGGAGCCACTGCCACGATCTGGGCCCACGCCAAGCCCCCTCCCGCCCTCCAGTCTTAGGTGACCACCCGCTCTCCGTAGTCTCTGCTTCCCCTAGGATCTGCTCTGCTCGTCTTCTCTTTTGAAATTTTGTTTTTTTCCGCCCACTGGACATTCCACCCCACATCTTACCCTTGATTGTAAATATGGCCAAGTCTGTTCAACTTAAAAAACAAAACAAAACGTCTCCCCCTTGACCCTGCACCTGTCTGTGGCTCCTGGGAGGAGTCTCAGATTTGGGTTGTTTCTCCCGCATGGACCCGCCCATCCCCAACAAACCAGATGGGTTTGTGGAAAGCAAGGGGACCATCTGGAATCACCCAGCCACAACTTCAGTAGACGGAGACGTATTGTCACAACTAAGAAACAAGTGGAACAGTGCTCTTGTTTTGTTGGAATGCTTTAGCAGAGATGAATCTGGCTCGGGGTGTCTGGGCAGACTCACCAAGCATACCAGGGCCTTTGTGGACAGTTAGCGGCAGCACAGTGTTTGAGCTCTGGACAGTAGCCAAGAAAGGAACTCCCAGGTGGGTGTGCCAGCAGCCAGGTAACACACAGATCTGACTCAGCGATGCCCAGTTTTATAGTTCCTGTAGAACTGGAAGGATGCCATTCAAAATGGCGACTGGCCATCTGTTATTTGCACCACACACAGAGCAGTTGTTTCTTCAACAGTTGCCAAGCGATACAGATGATGGAGTGGGCCACTGACTTCGTCTCTCCCAACAGGGAAATCTTGACTGGGTCTTGTCACCCGCAGGTGTGGGAACTAGGAGTGAAAACTCCCAGAGAAGGGAGGATTTTGGAGCCAAATTCATCGCTGACCTTTATCTTACTGAAGTGCCTCATCTTTATTTCGTTGGCTTGAGAACCACAGTCATTTGCCTGGTTGCAAAAGATCATTTTTTTCAAGAAAGAGGATAGATCAGACATGCCATCCTGGAAGCTTATGGTGGTAAATGCCAAGCCCATGTGGAGAAGAAGCACTAGAAACTCATCTTCAAGTTTACCACACTCCTTTACAAATACTGTGCAATTATTCTCCCTATTTCTCATCTAAACTTTTCAAAAGAATAGTCTGGGCAACCCTTTTTCATGTCCTCTCCCACTTGGGAGCTTTTGTTTTTGTTTTTGTCTTCTTAATAAACTCCTGTTCTCTCACCTTGCGGGGGAAAAAAAAAGAATGGTCTATCCTTAGTCTCTCTCCATCTTTTATTTATTTATTTATTTAGAGTTGGAGTCTCAATCTGTCGCCTCGACTGGAGTGCAGTGGCACGCTCCTGGCCACCAGAGCCTCAACCTGCTGGGCTCCAGTGATCCTTCTGCCTCAGCCTTCCGAGTAGCCAGAACTACAGGCGCGCGCTACCACACCCAGCTAATTTTTGATTTATTGTAGAGATGAGGTCTCGCCAAGTTGCCCAGGTGGGTCTCAAACCCGCGGGCTCAGGCAATCCATTCACCTCGGCCTCCCAAAGTGCTGGGATCACAGGCTGAGCCACTGAGCCCAGCCTCTCCATCTTTTTTATCACTCGTTTCTTCCACATCATGGTGCAATGGGTTTCTGAGAGTCTTCTCATCACATTGAGGCCATCCATAACAATCCATTTTCCAACCCAGTGGGCACTGTCCAGTCCTCATCTTTCTTGATCTCTCTGTAGCCCTCGGACTCTTGAGCATGCTCTCTCTGAAACTCCACTCCCTTGGCTGCATGACACTTCATCTCTCTGCTTCCCTTGCAGATTCTTCTTCTCTATTCTGTTCTTCGATTTCCACCCTTTCTCTGAGCAAAGTCTTGGGTTTCATGGTTTCCACTAACTCCAAAGCTGACATCTATATCTCAGCTTTCCACCCCAAGCCTTGGACCCACACTCAGCTACTGGCAAGTTATTTCCCTGGCACCTACCCCAACTTCAACAGGGCCCGATCATCTGCCTTCTTAAGCAAACTTGTCTTCCAGGATTCACATCCAGGTTGGTGGTATCATCCTGGCACCCCAAGCTGGATGACTGGGAATAATCCTCGCCCCTAACCAGTCATCAAGCCCCCCGGAACTGCTCTCTTAGGGATTGTTTTAATCCATTCTCTTGTCTGTATCCTTTAAGAGGCAATAAGAGCCGGGCTCGGTGGCTCAGCCTGTAATCCCTCGCTTGGGGAGGCTGAGGTGAGTGGATTGCCTGAGCCCGTGGATTCGAGACCCGCCTGGGCAACTTGGTGAGACCTCATCTTTACAATAAATCAAAAATTAGCTGGGTGTGGTAGTGCGCGCCTGTAGTTCCAGCTACTTGGAAGGCTGAGGCAGAAGGATTGCCGGAGCCCAGCAGGTCGAGGCTGCGGTGGCCGGGAGTGGCCACTGCACTCCAGTCTGCGGGGGAAAAAAAAAAGGCAATAAGATGTAATAGCTGAAGACATGGTGTTGAAAAGGAACAAACCTGGGTTCCAGCCCCAGCCCTCCTTCTACCGATCACTGAATCCCTCTAAACCTCAGTATCATCATCTATGAAGTGGGAATGCCAGCAGTACCTTCCCTGTGGGACTTGATGAGAATCGAACAAGACCTATGTCAAGTCCTCAGCACAGTGACTGGTAGGCAGTGAGCAACACAGGTCAGCTCTTCCTGGGTTAAAATTGTTATTCTTGGCCCTCTGACTGTGGGATGACAGTCAGCTTCTCCTGGGGTGACTCTTCTGGAAGACTCTCACAGCCTCCTAACTGGTCTCGCCTCCTATCCAGTTCCCTCAGAATGGTGCCACCCCCAAGCCAAACAATTATGACTTGTCCCCTTAAGACTCGCCTCTGTCGGCATGCCCTCAAAGGCTTTGATGACGCTCCCCCACTGTCCTCCCAGGGTCCCTCCCTCTCGCCTCCATCATTACTTTTGGCACATTGTTTTATAATTACATTGTTTACATTTCTGTCTCTCCCACTAGATTAATGCTTATTAAAGAGGCTCCACCCCTTACCTTCTGCATGAGTATTTCTAGGGTGAGGCCTGGAAATAACACACGTTAATGAGCAGCCTAGATGATGACGATGCTCCCCGAAGTTGGGAGAGTGTCCTGCATAGACTGCCTGAGCTCTTCAAGGAGAAGGCCCGAGCCATATTCATCTTTGTGTACCAGGATCTAACTCCCGTCCCTGGCAAACAGTAGGCACCAGAAAATTGCTTGTTCAGTGAGTCAAGGATGACTCCCACGGAGTCATGAACTGGGAGTGGCTTGGCCACTGGGTGGCAGGGCTCCATCTGTTGCAATGACTGACGGAGCCGCCCAGTCTAGGTGTCTCAAGCTGTGTTCAGGGAAGCCCTATGATCTTATTGACCTCTTGGGGGGTAAATAGGGAGGCTTTTCAAGTGGTGACCCTAGTTTTTGTTTGTATCTACTCAGGTCTATACATTGAGAGTCCATGTCAAAATTTCATATTTTCTAAAATAAATATATTAGTTTGAAAACTGCTGTACCAGGTAGTTTTTTTGTTTTGAGTTGGAGTCTCACCCCATCACCCAGGCTGGAGTGCCATGGCTCACTCACGGCCACTCACTCACTCTCGACCTGGTGGTCTCCAGCGGTCCTGCCTTAGCCTTCCAAGTAGCCGGGACTACAGGCACGCGCTACCACACCTGGCTAATTTTTTATTTATTGTAGAGATGAGGTCTCACCAAGTTGTCTGGGCTGGTCTCAAACCTGCAGGCTCCGGCAGTTCATTCGCCTTGGCCTCTCAAAGTACTGGGATTATAGGCTGAGCCACCGAACCTGGCCGATAATTTTTTAACTTAGGGAGAAAAACCAATCTCCTAGCAGGTAAAGAAGACCTTTTAGGGCTGCTTCTTTCCTGTTTGCCACAGATATTTGTTTGATCCACTGCCCCAGGACTGTAACAAAAAGCAGTCTCTGATGTTTCATCGATCCTCAAATATAGCGGTAGTCAAAATCTTACTTCCAGAGACTCAAGCTGCCATGCTGTCAAGAAGCACCATGCCGCCAGCACATAGGTATTCTAAGAACCTATTTGTTAAATATTACTGGAATCCAACCAAGGACATGTTCTCTAACTGAATTCACACTACCCCGAGCCTCAAATAGCCAAGATGTACTAGCATATTATTTTAAACAGCACATCTGCATGACCTTTCCCTTTTTATGGGATATGTTTCTTTTTCCCAGCCCCTACATGGAAGTCCTGAAGTAAGCCTCTCCAAAACCCATCTTAAATTTTGTTCCTTTTTTCTGCTGCTGTGCACTTTAATTCTGTTCAGTGTAGTTTACATGGCTTCTCACTAGAAGCCTGACAAGCCATTTCCTTCCCAGCTTGCAACTCCCTTCCCATAATGCCATGTCCCTTCACACAATGCCATGCAGTGGCGTGCTCAGGAGAATGTCTATGACTGAGGGGCCTGGAGCTCCCAAGCAATCATCAGTTTTTATTTTTTGGCAAGAAGACACACTTGGGAGAACTCTAGGAGCCTTGGATTTTAGTACACTATTACGGCCAACACTTTAGAAAAATATTTGGTCACTATCAAGTAAAGTGATGGGAAGGAATATTCCCAATGTTCATCCAGGATGAAGATAGCTGGAAGTAATATTGTGTTGTTAGCACTCCAGCGTGTTGATGTCCTAATTCATTGTTTTATTCATTATCATCTAGAAGATACAAACTCAACATTGTGTCTTTTGAGGTTCCTTTACCTGGGGCATTTACAGGAACGTCACAAACTGTGATCACCACGGGAAGCACCCTACAGTTTTATAGAAAACTGGGCCCTGGGGGCTGTTCACAGAGATCAACTAGCCCTCCTGCTGTGGGAGCTTTTCTATCTTCTCAATAAATTCTGATTTCTAAAAAAAAAAGAATGAAAGAAAGAAATGCAGACCAGGGGGCAACCCTTCGGGTCTCCTCCCAATGTGGGAGCTTTTCTGTCCTCTTAATAAATCCTGCTTTAAAAAACAAAGAAAAGAAAAGAAATGCAGACCAGGCCCGGTGTGATGGCTCAAGTCTGTAATTCCAGCACTTTGGGAGGCCGAGGTGAGAGGATTGCCTGAGCCTGGGGTTTCGAGACCAGCCTGGGCAACATGTTGAGACCTCATCTCTACAATAAATAAAAAAACTTAGCTGGGCGTGGTAGTGCATGCCTGTAGTTCCCACTACATGGAAGGCTGAAGCAGAAGGATTGCCAGAGCCCAGCAGGTCGACGCTGGGGTGGCCATGAGCATGCCACTGCACTCCAGCCTGGGCGACAGAGTGAGAATCTGACTCAAAAAAAAAAAAAGAAAAAAGAAACTCAGACCAGCTTTGTAAACACATTTCAAGGGTTTTTGGTTTTTTTGAAACAGGGCCTTGCTCTGTTTGCCCAGGAGATCACAGCTTACTGCAGCCTCAAACTCTGGGGTCCAAGTGGTCTCCTGCCTTAGCCTCCTCAGTAGCTGAGATTACAGGCATGTGCCAGCCAATTGTTTTTTTTTTTGAGTTGGAGTCTCACTCTGTTGCCCAGGCTGGAATGTCACCCAGGCTGGAGTGCAGTGACACATTCACGGCCACCACAGCCTCGACCTTGTGGGCTTAGGCGATCTTTCCACCTCAGCCTTCCAAGTAGCTGGAACTACAGGCAAGCGCCATCACACCTGGCTAATTTTTTGATTTATTATAGAGATGGGGTCTCACCAAATTTCCCAGACTGGTCTCTAACCCATGGGTTCAATCAATCCTCTCACCTCAGCCTCCCAACGTGCTGAGATTACAGGTGTGAGCCACTGCTCCCAGCCAATTTTTAAAAGAATTTTTTTGTAGAGATGGAGGGGCTCACTATGTTGCCCAGGCCGGTGAAAGTCCTGGCCTGCAAGGGAGCCTCCCATTTTGACCTCCCAAAGTGCTGGGATTACAAGCATGAACCACTGGGCCATTCAATGGTATTTTTGAAATACGTGTGGTTGTCTTAAAAATTTCTAAGCCTCTCCTGACATCTAGTGGCGAAATATGTGCAGCACAGCTCTGCATTAGCTATTGCAAGGCCCTAGCCCCCAAACACAAATTATTTTTTATTATTATTATTATTATTATTATTATTATTATTTTAGTTGGAGTCTCACTCTGTCGCCCAGACTGGAGTGCAGCGGCCGCTCCCGGCCACCGCAGCCTCGACCTGCTGGGCTCCGGCGATCCTTCCGCCTCAGCCTTCCGAGTAGCTGGAACTATAGGCGCGCGCTACCACAC
>CAUYQG010151401.1:0-12200 GCA_963574415.1 Tarsius wallacei | reverse complement strand
CAGGCGGGTCTCGAACCCACGGGCTCAGGCAGTCCACTCATCTCAGCCTCCCAAGGCGCGGGATTGGAGGCTGAGCCACCGAGCCCAGCTATTAGTCTCTTTTTAGAGGAATAGTTTGTCAATAGTTCCTTTCTACAGGTTGTCTCTTCACCCTGGCAATTGTTAGGCCAGCTCGGTGGTTTAGCCTGTAATTCCAGCGCTTTGGGAGGCCAAGGTGAGTGGATTGCTTGAGCCCGCAGGTTCGAGACCCACCTTGGCAACTCGGCGAGACCTCATCTCTGCAATATATCAAAAATTAACCTGGCATGGTAGCACGCACCTGTAGTTCAGCTACTTGGAAGGCTGAGGCGGAAGGATTGCTGGAGCCCAGCAGGTCGAGGCTGCAGTGGCCGGGAGCGGCCACTGCACTCCAGTCTGGTTGACAGAGTGAGACTCCAACTCAAACAAAACAAAACAAAACCATAATCCCATTTTCTTTCGTTTTGTTGTTGCTGTCTATGCTTTTGAGATTTTAGCCATAAAACGTTTGTCTAGACCAATGTCCTGAAGAGTTTTGCCTGTTTTCTTCTAGTAGTTTCACAGTTTCCAGTTTTACATTAAAGTCTTTAATCCATCCTTAGTTGATTTTAATATACAGTGAGAAATTGGAGTTTAGTTTCATTCTTGTTCATACGGTTACCTAGTTTCCCAGCACCATTTATTTAAAAACGTGCCATTTCCCCCATGTATGTTGTTGATGACTTTGTCAACAATCAGTTGACTGTAAATATGTGGACTAATTTGGGGGTTCTCAGTTCTGTTTCATTTGTCTATGTGTCTATTTTTGGATCAATACCATGCTGTTTTGGTTACTACAGCCTTATTATATATTTTGAAGTGAGTCTGTGTAATGCCTCCTGCTTTGTTCTCTATACACAGTATTGCTTTCACTATTTTGGTTCTTTGTTGGTTCCATTTGAATTTTAGAATTTTTTTTCTATTTCTCTGAACAATGACATAAGTATTTTGACAGGGATTGTATTGGATCTGTAGACTGCTTTGGTTGGTAAGGTCATTTTAATGATATTAATTCTTCCAATCCATGAGCATGAGATGTCTTTCCATTTGTGTTCTCTTCCATTTTTTTGTATCAGTGTGTTGTAGTTTTCCATATAGAAGCATTTTACCTCCTTGGTTAGATTTATTCCTAGGTGTTTTATTTCATTTCATTTTATTTTATTTTTGTAAGATATTGTAAATGAGATTGTCTTCTTGATTTTTCTTTCAACTATTTCATTATTGGCGTGTAAAAATTCTACTGATTTTTGTGTATTGATTTTGTATCCTGCAACTTTACTAAATTTGATGATCTGTCCTGAGGTTTTTAGTTAGAGTCTTTGGTTTTTCTACTTATTAAATTATGTTTTCTGCAAAAAGAGACAATTTTACTTACTTTCAATTTGGATGATTTTATGTCTTTGAGAATTATACTTTAATAAGCCATTTACAGGTATTTATGAATTTAGAAGAACTGTCTTACCTAAGGATCAGGTTTTTAGCTTGAAAGCAGTACCCAAATGAGACCGAGGCTTGTGCCAATCAATCTTTTTTAAAAGACTGATGGATGAGACAATGATAAATATATTTTTTGACAAAGGACATATGTTGTAATTGTATTCAAAATACTTAGATTGATCAATTAGGCCCTTATCTCTGGTTATCAATAAATCCAGAAAGCCAAGGCAATCATAAAAACAATATTTGGTGGGGAAAATAGAACACTGGGAATTAGAAGATCTTGAGTAGAATAGTAGAATATTCTTTAGTCTATGGAAAAGTCAGTGAATCATTCTCCTAATCTTCATTTGTCACTGTGTCTCCCATCATAACCTTATCTAATATGTTCTTTGCCCCAAAAGACTGATCCCTATGGAGTGAATCACCTGGTCAGCACTTCTGGTTAGTTTCGAATTGGATTTGGTCATTAGAAAGCACCATCAGAAGAATGGAGTTATGTGAGAAAAGAAAAGTTGGAGAATGTCACCTCTGTTGTCTCCCTGCTTTGGTACAAAACCCACCCCACCACTGCTCCTGCCTGCCACAGACCCCCTCTTGCATGACTTCATCTCTCAACAGGATCTTATATTACTAATTCCTTTCCTGTATCCTTCCTATGGGGAATAAAGTCTAGTCTCTGGGTTCCTCAATATCACCCATCTAGTTCCTTAAACTAGAAATGATTATAAACCTTTATGCAAATATTTACTCCATTAAGTTCTTTTTTTTTGAACCTACATTCTTCCTTAACCAGTACTCCACAGAGAGGACAGAATCAGTCCTTCATGCTCCATACGTTCTTTTCGTAACCTATATGACCCACCTTAGTTCTATTTTTACTTCACACATTGTCTATCACATTCCCAGGTACTAGACAATATGTACTCCTTCAAATCACATAGTCAACTGAATTTGGTGTTTCGAAAACATCCCCTGTTCTTTCATGCCCACTCTATATGTCTTTCTAAAATACCCCTTTTCCTATTTTTTGCCTGCCTGGAAAGGGTTAATTATTATTTTCCATCAATCTTGCAAACCTTGATTTTCAAAGACTTCTATGGTCTACAATGCAATATTTGGAAGAGAAGGAATATTAATATCTTATATACCTCTGTACACCAAAGGTATCCCTAAATATCAACTTGCTGTAAAATTTAACAATCAATTATACAGCTTCCAGCACATCGTTATCTTTATCTCTTGCTCCTTTCTGAATATTAAGTGTTCCCTAATCAATGGTACTTTTAGTACACCTGCTATATTTCATTTACATTGTGCAAAAATAGCACCTTTAGATTTAAAGTTATGCCATGGCAAACTTCTTTCTTCTAGTTCTTTAATTTTGTGCCACCTGTCTCTGTGTACCCAATCACCCTTCAGACCAAAATCAGAACTTTGGATGATGTGTACTTTTCCTACCCAATCAACACTTCTGTGGCCTCCAGTCTGACAATCTCACATCCTTAGACAACAGTGACAGTTCTAAATTATCCTTACCGTATTAAAAATGAGTAATGTCTAGAAATGCAGTCTTATAAGACATTTTTAGTATCCATGCCCATTATATGGAGACTCCAGCTAGAGATCTCCGCAACACTCAATCTTGAAGATCCAGCTCAAACAAAACCTCTACTCCAAGTCCCTTCTTGACTGTTCTTGGTTTCATTGTGTGTTTCCTTCTCTGTGTTACATTTTTAAATGCCTCCTTTATACCACTTAGCACATGGCACTGTCATTACATGTTTGCATATATGTACCTCTTGTTGGGTTGTGAATCTTTAAAGACTAGGTCATGTCTAAATTATTTTTGTATTCCAGCTTCTGACATTGTGATACCTATCACTTAAAAATATGATCGATAAAAAAATTGACAGATGAAGGAAGAGGAGGCTTGCATGGTATTAATTAGATTGCTATTTGCTTCAGTGGCATTTAGTTTGCATAAATATCCTGGTCACAGGATATTGGACTTGTGTATGTTCCACATCTCCTGGCCACAGGGATACTATCATGTGATTATTATTATTTTTTTAATTCTGAGCTTTAACTTGGTTGTTTGACTTCTAGAAAATAACCTTCTTATTTGTTTTGAGGACATATCTTGGTAGTCACTAAGACTCAGCTTGTCAGTGGAGCTCACGGGAGCTGAGCATATCGATGGCTTAACTTAGCAAGGTGAAAATCCTTAGTGAATCAAACATTTTATTACAATCATTTGTCACCTTCAGCCAACTTAGTTATTTTCTTTGCTTCTTAGTTGAAGAACATAGCTGATAGCTCTTAGTTGTCCATAACAAGTATATATTCTCCTAATCCTAGACTGGGACAACAGACGTCTGTATCCACAGAGTTTATGTTCTTATGATGACATTTAGGACAATATACAGTGCTTTGCAAGCTATGAAGGGCTATACCAAGATAAAGAATCAATGATGTTACTGAAGATGATAACTGTGGCACTAATTAATTTTTAAACGCATTTTTTAAAAATGTACTTCAACGTGACACTCTTCAGAGCAAGTACATTTCAGGCTACGTCTGCCCTGCTATTTTACACAGATCTTCTTGTTGGTATATTGTGGGTTACTATTAATACTATGAGCCTGTCTTACAGGGAAGGTATAAAAAACAACTAATTAAGGAAGAATATTTTTAAAATGTCAAGAGCAATGAAGCTATTATTCCTGGACATTGTTGAATAACAAATAGAATGAAGGATGAACAGTTTTCAATTGTTCTTCTGGAGTGGCCTAACTAATTCTCATAATCTTAGTTCTAGCATTTTATCTCTAGTTGCATAGGCAGAAACAAACAAAAACATCATTACGATCACATATGCCTCTCATTTTTCTTCTACTGGGCTTGTTGTGCTTTTCAGTGAAGCTAACACAGAGTAAAGGCACCCAACCCTCCTTCATTCTTGATATGTTGAGGAATCTTTTCATCTTTTAAACCAGAAACCCAGGTATGATAATAGACTCTTTCAACACATAGGTGAATATGACATGAAGCCTACCTTAGAGAGTATAAAATTAAAAGTTAATTTCAAAGTATGCTAATAAATTATGAAATATCTTTGCTTAAAATTTCATTTTTTTTAGATCTGTATAAGTATTCATGGGAAAAGACATGAGTATTCCTTATTATATGGCCAGGAATTTGGGGGGAGGGGGAGTTCTATTTTTTTTTGTCCCAAGCTCTCCATAGCAGCTAATATAATTTATTTACAAGCACCAGTTCCAACTTGGAGAAATTGTTTACGTGTGGTGCTGAAAACGATTCCTGTAAGAAATTAGTGCCATAGAATTTTAAGATGAGAGGGAATCTTAATGGTTATTTGACCATCCTTCTTACACAGTGTAATTGAAAGCAAGTATTGATTAAGCAACATGAATTGTCTAAGTAGCACACAGGGACAGGAAACGCAAGTGGTAGCTCAGTTAGATTGTTTGGGACTGTAAAAGGTAAAATAAAAACAAAATAAAAACAAAACAAAGCAGCTGCACCTTTAGGCAACCCTTTTTTCATATCTCAAACCTTGGTTCTACATTTGCTCAGTGTAGAGTCCATTCCCAAGCAAAAATGTCCATGTGGTCCCCTTGTGACTGTCAGTAGTTCTTGGCTTACATCCATCCTTGTTCATTGCTGTATTCCCAGCATGACTGTTGAGATTCACTCCAATCACATGTCCCAACTCACCTGATCACTGAGTCATGTGCACATAAGGCACAGACTGGATATTCTAAGTTATGTGCTCTTTACTACAGATGAAAGGAGGAAGAGGGAATTAGATAATGAGAAGACAACAAAGACATGACATCACGGAGTCTGATTGCAATAGCTACTTTTCAGATAGAAACAGATCCAGTAATTCATATTTGTCTTTATACATAAAGGGAGCTCCTCTAAATTTCAAGGACTTTATTGTCAATATAACTAGATTTAATATACTTTATAGCACATTATTTATCATGTTGCCTTCTTAGTTACACTGTTGTTGGCCATTCAACAAGACTGCGAATTCTATAGCATCATACACTTTTTTGTGTCCTCAGCAAATACTTGGCTTGGGGCTAGGCACACACTAAATACGTGGTAAACAAATAGTGAATTGCTGTGAATTACTATCAAGCAAGCTGATTGTTTTTCTCTGTCAGGAGGCAGTGTATCTTTTCCAGTCTATTTTTTTTTTTTGTACCAAGCAGAGATATCCAAGATCTGTGATGATTTAGAGTCTGTTCAGTCTGGCTTTGGATTTATCATTTCATTTTGAGCCTTGCTTTTGTAAAAAAGAAATTACATTTAGAACACATTCTTGACTTTGCATTAATTATTAAAATGTAAGGGGCAGTTACTTTTATGAGGACTTTGTCAACTCAATCGCAATATTAATTAATGTGATTTTGTGTTTGTGGGTCTGGCACAGACTAACCTTGCAGGGAAGATCACAGATTCACTTAACAATGTAGAAGTCATAAGAGTAATACCATTAGAAACCATAGAAGCCCAAGAAGAGAAAATGAGCTTTTTTAGTAAAAGAAGTTCCTGAATCTTTATCTTTGAAAATTTTTTTTTACTTCGCTTCCTCTTCCTTCCTACACACACCTGTTGATGATAGTGGAAACATACTTAACAGAAATAAAGCAAACTATTAAATTCCTTTGAGCATTCATATATTAAAAGCCACACTCAGTCACTCCGTAATATTCTCTCATGGATATAATCTTATAGACTGAACTATCTATAAACACCTCGATAAAATGACAAGTATTTCTTCAATATTACGATGGCATGCCCTCCTGCCTTTCCAGGTCCATGCTTCCTGGACCCTTATGCTTCAGCCACCATCACTTTTCTGTGCTTGGAACACATCTCAGAGTTATCATATGTACTGAAGCCTCTGCTTGGCATGTTCTTTTCTTTCCCGTCACATGGTTAACTCCAACTCTGACTTTAGCTCTCAACATAAATATCATGTGCTCAGATGCTTTTCCTAGTCCATTAATCTAAATAAGGCCATTGTGCTATAGCAGTCTGTGTTTTTCCTTCATAGCACTTGCCCACATTTTAATTCAATGCTTATCTATATATTTGTTTAGTTGATATCTGCCTTTTATGCTACCATGAGGCCAAAAACAACATCTGTTTCACTTACAGCTGTATACTCACAGCATAGAACAGTTATTGGCTGCAGCAGGCACTTAATAATGATTTGTGTCTGAAAAATGCAACTTTTAGTCTCTTACCGAGAAATCACAACAGCTATCTAAGGCTGACCAGGGTATAGTTTCCAAAGGCCGGTGCCATTTATCTCTTTGTTCTTCGTATGTCCCTATAGCTCCACCTATCAGGAAATGAAATCTATTTTCCCTTCCCTTGAATCTGGTCTTGAAAGTTGGTTTAGTCAATAGAATGTGGAGAGAGTGATGTGACAGTTCTAGGTTTAGCCTTTAAGAAATCTGACATCTTTCTCTTCTTCTCCCTTAGATGCCAGAAGCACACTGAAAAGAAGACAAGGAATGACTATTGGATGATAAGATGCTACACAGAGAAAGAGACTGAGACCACATGCAGGAATATTGAGGGGCCACATATGTTAGGACAACCTTCTTGGATATCTCGAACCAAACCAGCCAAGATAATGACCTCAGCTAATGCCGAGAAGGGCAGACGGACTTCTCTGCTGATCTCTGCTTGAGTTTCCAATAGCACAATCATAAGAAATGACAAATTTGTGTTTCTTTAAGAAAACAAACTGTGGACCACCAGAAATTATCAGCATCCTTTTTAAATTATTATTATTTTTTATTTTTTATTTTAAAGATGTTAGGGTTAGGTATACAGATTAGGGTTAGGTAGGGTTAGATGTCCATTATGCAAGTACCCTTGTTGATGAGGTGTGCCCCCCCCTTCCCCAGGCAGATTCCCACTAATGCCAATCCTGCTTCTCCGCCTACCATCTCTTTTAAAGAAAAGAACCAAGAATTTCATAAAAATGTAGACAACCTTCCCAAGGTCACATAATTAGTAAAGGACAGAATCAAGAGAAATTACACTAAAAAAAAATTATCAGAAGTACACAGTGGCTCATGCCTGTAATCCCAGTACTTTGGGAGGTGGAATTGAGAGGATTGCTTGAGTCTAGAAGTTCAAGACTGACCTAGGCAAGACAGCAAGATCTTGTCTCTGTGAAAAATTAGATGAGCATGGTGGCATGGCATATGCCTGTCATCCCAGCTGCTCAGGAGGTTGAGACAGGAGGACCGCCTGAGCCCAGGGTTTGAGACTGCAGTGAGCTGTGATCATGCAACTGTACTCCAGCCTAGGTGAGACATTTGAGAACCTCAGTCCACCCAAAACACATACATATTCTCAGTCTAGGGCTTATTTCTTCAATATCAAATAGACTTACTTCGCTGTCAGTCAGATATGTTGGAAATACGTACAGTATTTTGTTTAAAAAAAGGATGATCAAAGCAGGAAGAAGATAGTTACTTTCTGTCAATTATGAGGACAGTTACTTCATCTATAAACTAGGGATAATAGAGCTCCTTTTCAAGGCCTGTTATGAACTAAATAAAATGATGTGCCTTATAGCCCTTTTAATCTGTAAAGTATAACAGTCGTGATAGCACATAATCATTCTAAAGTTTTAGAATTCCATTCAGCCGAACCCATTGAATTATTTAGATTTATCCACTTTGCAATTATCATTAACCTTTAGGGTGTGATGTTTATGCCAATTCATTAGAAGGAGAATAACGCTATTCCTATTATGATTCTAGAAAAAACTTATGCTCTGAGGGAGAAACTGTCTGAATTTTAGTAATGGTCGAACAAAATAGCCTAACTTTGATAAGGCACAGTGCAGCTCACTGAATTTTGAACGTTTTCCCAAACCAGGAGGTTCTCTGTACGTCATAGGACCAGGAATCCAGTTAGAAAACATTCATCTAAAACCATATCTTCCTAACTAGTTGATGTTGGGGAATAGGACTATCCATTAACCAAATGAATGATAAGCTTAATTTTGTTTACAACTGAAAAAAAGGTTAGTATGTCGTATTATGTGCTTAAAAAAGAGGTGGGGGGGGCAGTTCTCCAGTGCCTGGGTGTGGGCAAGAAAGCGAAAAAGAGGTTAAAATAGTCAGAAGAATAATTTTTACTAACTTCATACTTTGCCCAGGCATAGGAGCATCTTAGAGGTTAATTAGGTGCAACTAGTCAATATTATATTTTCACTGATAATTAGCATCACCTAACTTAGTTTGACTCCTCAGGTATTTCCATGCAACTATTTGATGATCTCTGCCTCCCTTAAAAAAACCACACATGTTGGAAGGCAGTGCTAAGCAATTTTGTTGATACCAAAACACGAGGATTCGAAAATAGCGGTAGCTGACCTTGAAGCTTTGCCTGCAGATTTGCGGACTGAAAAATAATGGCAGCAGCCATGATAGACTAACTAGTCTTCTAGGATATGAATCTCTGTTGATTTTGTACCCTGAAGCCATACATCATTTCTGAACTCAAACTAATCCTACTACTTTTACTCCTGCCAGAGCTCAATGAGTAGTTCATCTTCCTCCATAACATTAAGGGAGAGAAATCTTCTAGATGGGCAGAAAACAATTTAAACTCAGTGACAACCAAAGGAAGAAAAACAAATGGACTCTAAGCCATCTTTACTGCAGCCCAGAGATGAGGATGGAATTGAAATTAAAACAAAAAGCTTCGAGTCATCGCTTATTCTATAAATATAAGTTTAAAAGAAGGATTGTGGGAGGGATATGGGATTCTGTAAGACATAGAATCAAATCCAAACCCAAATTTTATTTATTCGACTCTGTTGTGGATTAAAGTATAATTGTACACTGACCTCTTGTCAATCAGGCTATTCAAGTATCTGAAAAGAAAGACAAGCTCAGCAGTTTCCAAAACTCTTCAATCATCCAAAATACCAAAGGGTCTTATGAAAAACACCAAACTGGAATCTCCACAGTAGGTTTCCTGATTTGTAGCCAGGTAAACCACTGGACGAGAGAGTCTCAAAGCCCCATTAGAAACCATTAGAAACCCCAGAGGATATGAATTTTATTTATTTTATACACATCCCAATAGTCTACACACACACACACACGCACACAACCAAATCTGCAAAATCCAGGACACAAAATCAGGAAAAAGAAAGTCACCTTTATTTTTTAAATATCCTTCAATTACTTAGGAAGAAAGCAGAACTTCAGAATCATAGTGAATACTAGAAATTCAGTATTTGCCAGTGTATTGTCCCACTGGATTTTCACAATGTGGTCTACACTGGAAAGTCTCTGCCAGCAAACTGTGAATCTGAAATCTACTAAGTTCATCTCTCTTCAATAAGGTACTACCATAGCCTGTAGTGGTTCTATAGAACTGAGCCTCTGAGGATGTAGAAAACATTGTTTAACATTCTTTGATTTCCAAATACAACCTTTACGTTTTGTCGTCCACCTCCTATTGAAAGGCCAAGTCTTCCAAGCATAAGTGCGACTGCTGCCTCTATGACTGCAGCTCTTTCCAGCTAGAAGAATACTCAGGGAAATAACATGAAGAAAAGGTAACTTATATTTGCTACTTAAAACAATGGAGGAGAGGAAGGCAGAACTCAAAGGGAGAGGGTAAATGCCCAAAGATAGTATAATAATTGCCCTTGGGAGTGCTTACTGGCTTTGTTCAGACATTTTTGTCTTATAGACAGCACAGAATATTTGGATGTCACTACTCTTCCTCATTTTCGTTCTATTCCCTGTTTGCAGCCACTCCTATTGCTTGAGTCTCACTGCTTCCACGTTCTCTTGTTTGGATTTTGTTGTTGTTATTGAGTTAAATCAACTCACATGAAGACAGTATAGAGTTCATGTTTTAGTCAAATTCTATAAGTAATTTCCACTTTTCTTTTTTTTTTTTTTTTTTTTAGTTGGATTCTCACTCTATCGCCCAGACTGGAGTGCAGTGGCCGCTCCCGGCCACCGCAGCCTTGACCTGCTGGGCTCCGGCGATCCTTCCGCCTCAACCTTCTAAGTAGGTGGAACTACAGGTGCGCCCAGCTAATTTTTTTAATTATTGTAGAGAGGAGATCTTGCCAAGTTGCCCAGGCGGGTCTGGAACCCTCAGGCTCAGGCAATCCACTCACCTCAGCCTCCGAAAGCATGGGATTACAGGCTGAGCCACTGAGCCTGGCTAATTTCCACTTTTCAAATGATCCAGTGTGTGAAGTGTTTAATCCTAAAAACCCAAAAAAGAGTCCCAACTGGTAACTTTAGGCATCAGTAGATGAGATAAAGTTACCATACAATGCATGCATTTTTTTCCTTCGTGCCGTGTAAGCAGTCATCATTGATTTAAATGAACTACCACATGCTGCAAAAGTACATTTGCAAACATAGGCACACAAAAGTTTTATCTTATGCACAGATAATGTCTTACAGAACATTCTTTTAAGCCCTCCTCTTAGAAACTGCATTAAATGGCCAAGAGAAAACTTAAGTAGGACAAAATAAACCTTCATGAGTTGCCAAACGAGATGGTAGTGAGCTGCATGATATACAATAGAAATATTGACCAACTATTGAGCAGATGGGAATAAATTGAGGAAGAAGTCACCTGTGGACTAACGTTAAAACGTATTTTCCTGCAAAAGTAACATGCTGTGGAAATTGAAGTGATGGAGGACATTTGAAGACAAAGGCAGGACATGATGGAAGTGAGATCAATCTCACTCTATTCAGAGCCCCTCTATCTGACAAGAATCAAGAATCAAGCAACAACAGGACTGTAAGGACAAATGGTAGGTTGTGAAACAAAAAGCCTGGAGCCATGCTCAAAACTTGGCTTCTCAACAGAGCAAATATATAAACTGTGGCCCAAGCAAGTTACTTCTGAAATAAAAGGAGCTTTATTTATAATTATACTGTAAAAACAAACAAATGTAAACCACAAGTGTTCTAAACAAATCTGGATACTCAGTTACTTTTCCTTCAAAATAAATAGAGTAGTATTTTTGTAAATAGTAACTAGGATTTTCATCAGCCTGGGAGAACACTTGTGAAGTCTGAAGGGAAATGTCCTAATTTAGAGGAGCTAAAGCATCGGACAAATGCTTAGGGTTTGAAAAGGCCATCATGGATCTATCTTTTGCCATTTCTTAGCAACAGATATCAAAGTAAATACTGGGGAATTGCCTCATAACAGGCAACATTAAAAGAAGTTGGTGGGTAATTGTGCTGAGTTCAGTCAAATGTCACTAACGTGACCCATGTATCCTGATGCAAAAATTTTCCAAACTCTAAGGATACAATGCATCATCCCCGGGATACAACATTTCCCAAAATTTAGTAGATAAAACTCTAGGTAGAAACTCAGAATTAGCCGGGCTCGGTGGCTCAGCCTGTAATCCCGTGCTTTGGGAAGCTGCGGTGAGTGGATTGCCTGAGCCCGCGGGTTCAAGACCCCCCTGGGCAGCTTGGCGAGACCTCATCTCTACAATAAATGGAAAAATCAGCCGGGCATGGTAGCACATGCCTGTAATTCCGGCTACTCGGAAGGCTGAGGCGGAAGGATCGCCGGAGCCCAGCAGGTCGTGGCTGGGGTGGCCGGGAGCGGCCACTGAACTCCAGTCTGGG
>CAUYQG010151399.1:0-13901 GCA_963574415.1 Tarsius wallacei | reverse complement strand
GGGCTCCACTTCTAATTCTCGTTCTCCTGTTTCTTCCGCATCTGCAGTTACTTCTACCGAAGGCTTGAAACCGGCAAAGTCCTTCAAGAAGGTTGGAATCAACTTTTTCCAGACTCCTGTTCATGTTGACATTCTGACCGCCTCTCATAAATGATGAGTGGTTTTAATGGCATCTACAACGGCGAATTCTTTCCCGAAGATTTTCAAAGTACTCTGCCCAAATGCAACAGAGGAATCACTATCTATGGCATCAATAGCCTTGCAAAATGTGTGTCTTAAATAAGACTTGAAAGTCAAAAGTACTCTTTGACCCACAGGCTACACAGTGAATATATGTTAGCAGTAAAAAAAAAAAAATAATCTTGTACGTCTCCGTCAGAGCTCCTGCGTGACAATGAGCAGCTATGTGTTGTCAATGAGCAGTGATGTTTTGAAAGAAAAAATTTTTCCCCCTGACCATTAGATCTCAACAGTGGGCTTAAAATATTCAGTAAACCATGTTGTCAACAGATGTTCTGTCATCCAGGTTTTGTTGTTCCATTTATAGAGCATAGGCAGACTATATTTAAATAGTTCCCAAGTGCCCTAGGATTTTTGGAATGGTCATTGACTCTTGGCTTTACCTTAAAGTCACCAGTTGAATTAGCCACTAACAAGAAAGTCGGTCTGTCCTTTGAAGCTACAAAGCCAGGCATTGACTTCTCCTCTAGTTATGAAAGTCCAAGATGGCATCTTCTTCCGATAGAAGTCAGTTTTGTCTACACTGTTGAAACAACTGAAAACGTGTTGTATAACGCAGCCACCTTCATTAGTCATCATAGCTTGATCTTCTAGATAACTAGCTACAGCTTCGGTGTCAACACTTGCCTCTTCACGTTACACTTTCATGTTATGAGGATGACTCCTGTCCTTAAATCTCCTGAAACAGCCTCTGCTAGCGTCCAACTTTTCTTCTAAAGCTTCCTCATCTCTCTCAGTCTTCATAAGTTGAAGATAGGTAGAGTCTTCCTTGGATTAGGCTTTGGCTTAGGGAATGTTGTGGCTGATTTGATCTTCTATCCAGACCGCTCAAAATTTCTCCATATCTGTAATAAGCTGTTTAGCTTTCTTATCATTCATATGTTCGCTAGAGTAGCCCTTTTAATTGCCTTCAAGAACTTTCCCTTTGCATTCACAACTTATCTGTTTGGCACAAGAGGCCTGGCTTTTGTCCTGTCTTGGCTTTTGGCATACCTTCCTCACTAAGCATAATCATTTCTAGCTTTCGATTTAAAATTACAGATGTGTGACTTTTTCTTTCATTTGAACACTTAGAGACCTTCGTAGGTTATCAATCGCTCTAATGTCAACATTGTTGTGTCTTAGGGGATAGGCCTGAGTACAGAAAGAGAGACAGGGAAAGGGCTGGTCATTGGAGCGACCAGAACACATACAACATTTATCAACTAAGTTCACCATCTTAGATGGGCACGATTTTGGTTTATGGGGCCCCAAAACAGTTACATCAGAGATCACTGATCACAAATCACCACAACTGATTAAATGATAATGAGAAGTTTGACATACTGTGAGAATTACTTATACATGACACAGAGACACAAAGTGAGCACATGGTGTTGGAAAAATGGTGTCTATAGACTTGGCTGCAAAAAACCTTCCGTTTGTTAAAAAACACACAATATCTGCAAAGTTCAATACAGAAAAACACAATAAAATGAGGTGTGCCTGTAAAGGTCTGATGTGACTGAAATTGTCTCTGAGGTTGACAGTTCAGGGACAAAGACCCAGTTACATGTAGGGAACTTGGGTTTACAGTACTTAACCATTAGTCTCAGCCAAGATGCAAAGTTAGACTCCTGCAAGCTGTTGTTCCATATTTTTGTCAACTGACCAATATGTAACCTTGTTTTATGTATGTTTCAGTTTAAAGACACCGTATTTAATGTATATTGTTGCCTCATTAAAATTTTGCTCACATTTGCAGCATGATATCAGAATGAAGTTGATTAAACATATTTAACGCATATATTTTCTCTCTAAGGCACGTCTCAACCTTCTTGAATCTAGAAACACCAGACAACACTTCAGTGCTATGCTTGGGGGCCATTTTAAACAGCAAAATCACCAAAAATCAAACAAAAACAAGAAGGCAGGGCCTCTTGGGAGCTCTCTCCATGTGTCTGAATTACAGGGAAAGCACTGGAAGTATGAATTACAGTGTTACAAAAAACTTCAGTGAGAAGGAAAATTCACAAATATGGAATCTGAAAATAATCAGCCTTGAGGCTTGTCTGTATTTCCAATCCAAAACCTGTAGACTGATGAGGGTGTCAAGTTTTCAGAGAAGACTAGAGACACACAGTTCTGTGCCAAGGCTTGCCTGGTGGAGTGATTAGCAAGCATGGCAGGGAGTGAGAGCCATTAGCTCATGTCTCTTTAAGAACCATAGTTCATGACCATGCCTACACTGGTCTTTGGCTGTTACAGATCTCCCTCCCCACGCTATACGATCTTCATCTGTAAGATACAACGTAATATTAATTTACATTCCATCTTGAGCAGTTTGCCATTTTTGTGGGGGGTTTTTCCCCACTTTTTAGAAATAGGTGATAAAATCGGTCAGGATTGAGTGTATTACATTAAATCTCCCATAATTCCTGTGAAAGAGCCTTATAAGAATTTCACAGCTCAAAAAATATTTATTGAATAAACAATGAACAAACTAGTAGATTGTATCTTATCCACGCTCAAGTTACTCTCAAAGTATAGACCATTAAGCGTTCATGGGGTCCTACATTTTTTGCTTGAAAGAAGGAATACTCATGGCTTCCTGGCACATGCACAAATACATCAGTATGTTTTTTTTGTTATGTCGAAGATCTCACCGATACGTGATCATTGCCACTAAAATTTCTGTGGAGGACACAAAACATAGGCCTTGTAAATAACTTTTGGTAATAGTGTCCAGGGGCGCGTGAAGTGAAGCATTGGTGATTAAATCACTTTTAGAGTCTGTTCCGTTGTTCCGGTCTTCTCGTCCCTGGAAATTAAACATCAGGTTAGGGTTGTCTCCCAGCTGCTAAAATAAGCTAAAAATAGTTCATGACTTTCCAGCTTGAGTCATCTAACCTTCATCTACACTCTGATTCATTTTTCTGATTTATAAAATTTCAAGGTACTACCCCCTTTCATGTTTTTATCATTGCTTAGAATAACAAAATGTTGGTATTCATTCAGAAATAGTTATTGAACATCTGCGTGCCAGGGACTGTGCTAGAAGCAAAGGCTATAGATAAGAGATAGACCTTTTTCACCCAGAAAGTTCCTGAGGAGGGACGTACAGGTTTTTGTGGAGCAGTGCCCATGGTGAGCATGTTTCAGAGGTAAGCCGGCAAGCCTGTGAGCTCGGAGGGAGGCCGCCCAGCTCAGGCTGGCAAGGAGATGAAGGAAGGTTTCTTTCAGAATGCTGCCTCAGCTGAGTCTTGAAGAATGAATGAGCCAGGTAAGTTGTGTTAGCCTCCAAATAACAGCCTAACCAAGGGTCAACATGTTATAAAAAGGAAGAGTTTATACTTTATAAAAGCATTTCCTTGTCACTTCTGATGGCGAATTTTCTTTGCTTCTTTAAAGCTTAGTGAAAGTCATCTTTCCCCTTTTGTTCTTCATCTCTGTAGACATTCCACATGGAAAACTATGGGTGGGCGTTTGATTGAGTCAAGGAAGATTCTGGGTAAAAACACCTTGCTTCATGTACATAGTTGCTTTAAAGTTAACTCCGACAGTAACATTAATTAGCTTGAACATTGAGCTCACGGCTAACAGCACCATAACGCGTACCAGAACAAAGTTTATTTAAAAAGTCAACCATTTTGCAGGATGAAATGTAGTGGGAGTCTTAAATGTCTAAAGGGAAAGTGTACTAAACGGTGTTTGCCTAAGCCAGCTCCAGGTGACTTACAATGTGTGGGTCTGACATCCTCGGGAGATGCGCAGGGCACAGACATGAGAGGAAGGATGATGCCTGGCCCATGAACGTCAATAATACATTGCAGGGGGACATGGACCTTGGCCTCCGCTTGATTCCCACGCTGAAAATTACCAGCTTTGCAACTGCAGGCAAGTTCCTCAGCCTTTTTGTGTTCTGCACTTCGTGACAGGATGCAATCAGAGTTGACGGGTGGTTCCTTCCCTCCTATCCCACTGGGCACCCATGTATTTAGAGCAGTGGTTCCCAGCCCTTTTGTGTGTCAGCACCACATGACGGACTTTTCAGCAATTCTAATACCTGGTTCCGCCCCTGCCCCCCAGATATTCTGATTTGTTTTTTGAAATCTCTCTAGGTAATACGGATGTGCTTCCAAGACCAGGAATACTATTTTTAAAACTGCCCACAACAAAGATGAGAGGTACAAAGTTCTCAGCTTTTACATTAAAAGGTTGCTACACAGATAAACATAAAAAAAATGAAAAAGGAATGGGAACAGGCAGAGCAAGGATTTTTACCCCAAATTCCAGGGAGTTAAAGAGGAAAAAGAATTTGGGGTAAGCAGAGGAGTTTGACGGAGAGCTTAGATGTGGGTCTGTCTGTGTCTCCCCTTTCCCTGTCTGCTCCCAGCAGAGCAAAGAGGACCTGGTCCTGGAGGTGGACAGTTCTATTGGGAACTGAAGCCCAGAAAGTTTTGAGAATTGCTGGAAACAAAGTGAGTGCTTGTTGGCATTTTGAATTCGCCACCCTTTCAGGTGGTGTAGATGCATCTAGGGGTTCCCTTGAGCCCCGTGTGGCCTGTGGGAGTTAGGGGACAGAGAGAAGACCCATCAGAGGCTGGAGAAAGGCAGCTTCCACTTCCAGAAGACACAGGAAGGAAGGGCTCTACACAGGGAGAGGCAGTCAGACCTCTGCCTGGCTAGAGGCCTTGCTGGCCTCACCCCATCCGATACTGCCAAAATGGGCAAGACGAGCTGGGGAGAGACCGTTTGATTGCTCAGAAAGGGGCCATTGCGTTCTTTCCATCTCCATGACCTTCCCAGTTCTCAGGAAACTGGAAAGTGGAGTCTACCAGCCACAGTTGACCGTGGAGGCCCATGGGAGATTCGTGGGCTGCAGTCTGGCCAAGACCCCTGAAGTAGAAGCCAGAGATGCAGAGAACATTAGAGGGGTGCAGAATGGGGCACGCGGGGTCTAGACCCTGCAGGTATGGGAATATGCTGTCAATCCCATCCAGCTAGATAGGAAGTTGTCTGGGGTTTTCCCCCTTCCCCTCAATCCTCTCAATCCTAACCCCCACACCCAGCCAAAGGGACCTGGTACCTTTGAAGAGATGGGGTCAGAGGGGTAGATTGGGCCAGCTTTGGCTCCATATCCCTTCTCTCTCTCTTTCTCTCTCTCTCTCTCTCTCTCTCTCTCTCTCACACACACACACACACACACACACACACACACACACACATTTTCCAAGGAGCACTGAGAGAAGGGAGAAGAGATTGATTGTTGGGGCTCAGAACATGCTACACCAAGGTATGGTGCCTTGACTTGCTGAGTACTTTGTACTGAAGTGAAGCGGCTCAGAAAAGATCATTCTGACCTTTTCCCGCCCTTCTTTCTCCTGCTTCCGTTTCTCTCCCCAGCAGGCCAAAGAAGCTCTTGCCCTGCCTCTTCTTCAAGGCAGGTCATAGAAACTAGAACCCCTGTCTCCCAAAGCCAGCCATAACGCCTAGAAACGTTACTTTAATCTTCCTCATCTTTCTGTGTAAGAGCTGGCCATAAGGACATTCTCTGACCTACCTTGTCAGATAGGAAGTCATAAGACCCTCATTCTAGAGACGTCTTGTCCACACTTGTCCACACAGAGAGACTGAGAAGCATCTGAACAGCCAGGCCTTGCTGGGTTCCCCCTGCTCAGTGTTACCATAGATCATTCCCTTTACTCCAAAAGATCATAACCATGACTCCAATCACATTTCTTCATGGCTGTCCACACTTCATTGAACCTAAGCATCAAGATAGGCAGTTTTCCCTGGGTCTTTGGGTCTTCATTTCTGAAGGCTCCCATGTCACATAAAACTTTGATCCAATAAATTTGTTATGCTTCTCTCCTTTTAAGCTACCTTTGTCAGTTTAGAGTTCAGACCCAGCCAGGGACCCTTGCAGGGTTGAGGGAACTTTTCTTCCCCTACAAGATTTACTTTGAGATTAAGAAGAAGACTGAGTCATACAGGTCACATACCAACATGAGACTGTTCTAATTACCAAAAATCTATCAGAATAAACATACCTGGACCCAATGCCCGAAAGAGCGTCTACCTGGCCAGTTGAGAAAACAGTGATGGTAAGAGACTGGTGGTAAGAGACTTTGTTGGGTGGGGGAACCCAGCAAAGACTACCTGTTCAGACTTTTCTTGGCCTCTCTGTGTAGCATCCCGTGTTCCTGGTATGGGGCAGAGCTGCTCTGAAATGAGGATTCTCGAGAGAGCAGGACCTTTCTGGGTTTTATAACTTGCTTTAAGGAAAGGAATTCTAGTTCCTATGACTCACCTTGGGAAAGTGGAGTTTGGATTTCTATGACTTGCTTTGAGGAAGAAAAAGGGCAGGAGACAGGAGGACAGGCGAAGGTCAGGGAGAATTCACTTCCGAGATTTTCCATCCTCCTATAATTCAAACTGTTCAACATGCCAAAACCCCAGACTTTGGGGCATCTGTGTTCTGAGGCCCAACACCGTTGTCTGAGAAAGGCCATTTTCGTTCCCTCCCTCCTTCCCTCCTTCCTTCCTTCCTTCCTTCCTTCCTTCCTTCCTTCCTTCCTTCTTTCCTCTGCCTCTTTCTTAAAGAGTGAGGGGAAGAGCAGGAGAATAATGACTGACGTGGCCATTGCTCTGTAACTCTGCATTAGGAAAGTACCAGACGTTCTCTCTCTTGTTTGTTGCCAAACTGAATCACATCAATTCTGCCCCGGGATCCGTTTGACCTAGATTGGCCAGTGTTCTCACCCAACCTTTTCTCTTGGGAGAAGAGCAACAAAGAGGGTTGGAAAAGTGTCCCTTGTGTGGACCTCCAGGCTGCATGTGACGATCAGAGACAAAAGGAATCTGAGATGTTGGGGGGGAAGGAACCCAGGCCTGTACTAGTCACGGTTAGCATTTGGTTGTCTTAAATTCCAAACCCTGTACTTGGCAAAATTGGCTACGTTCACACCGCTTGCATCTCTTTTGTTTATTTTCTGAAATTTTTTCTGCTCTGTTTTTATGAAGGTTTTTCCCAGAAATGTTCAATTTGTTCAGTAGCACTAAAGGAAGAAATTAAATGCATGTGCTGCCAACCAGGGTGAGGCCAAGACAGGACATGGCAGGGGTACTGGAAACAAGAGAACTCCATGGGAGAGGCACAGAAGGACAGAATAAGAAAGCAGAGGCCTCCACCATGCAGTCCATTACTGGTTTTATTTATTTATTTTATTTATTTATTTATTTTTTGAGTTGGAGTCTCACTCCGTCGCCCAGACTGGAGTGCAGTGGCCGCTCCCTGCCACCGCAGCCTCGACCTGCTGGGCTCCGGCGACCCTTCTGCCTCAGCCTTCCAAGTAGCTGGAACCACAGGCGCGCGCTACCACACCCAGCTGATTTTTTTTTTTTTTTTTTTTTTTTTTGTGGAGATGAGGTCTCACCAAGTTGCCAGGCAGGTCTCGAACCCGCGGCCTCAGTTTAGAAAATGTTTTACTTATTGAGTCAAAGTTGCCATTTTTGACAGCTCCAGGGGGGCTTCTTGCTGGTTCAACGCCTTTTGTGTTTAGTGGCGGTGTTTCTCATGGCTGGCCTTGCAGAGTCTGACCTCTAGATAAATGGACACGACTATACCATGCTCATAAAAACAAAACCAGAAGGTCAGGTTTTGTCAGATTCTTTTCCAAACACACATGTACAGTTTCGGACTCATTGTTTACAAGTGACATTGAAAAATCAGAGAAAGGTTAGGTAGAATGTCACAAAGATTATGATTAAAGTTCCTAGGGAAAGTTAAAAGAGCCAGGAGGCTCATTTATTTTGGCAAGCAGAAATCTGGGTGCGATCTTGATGACGGCACACACATCCATTGTTCATGGTCGCAGGGTCGATCAAAAACACTGAAAAGCAGCAAAGAATTACTTAGTGACAACAATAATGAGTTTCTAAATCTTCAAAGTGACTTTTGCACTCTCAATTAGTCTAAACTGGGTCTTAATAAACATGATAGACAATACAAAATAATCATAAAAGCCCTGCAGTAGGTAAATAAGAACAAACCACGGTAAACTCCTCTTACTTATGTCAGACTCAAGCACCTGGCTTGATAGGTCGACTTTGTCTCAGGTAAGTGCCAATCAGCCAGGTTAGAGATGTGGATAAGTGAATAACATTAACCGTCGATTTTGCAAACTATAAAATAGAATAAAATCATTCAAATTTGAATTTGAAATATTGACTATAACCCAATGTTTCAACATATTGTGGAAGAAGAAAAATAATAATTATTAAAAGGGATTTTTTTTAGAATTTAGAAATTCTTATAAGCACTATCAACTTTAACTCTTCAAATATTCCATTACTAAAGTTTTGAATAAAAGCCACCAGAGAAAATGCACTCACAGAATTGTGCGGAGGACACAGCTTCAGGAGCTTTCTCTCAGGAGTTCTTGTAATAGTTGAAGAACAGAAATCAGTTTTCCAGGGAACAGTCCTGTAATATGTCTATGAAACAAATCTGTATCAGAAAAATTAGTAAGTCAAATATATCCCAGATAGTCCTACTGTCGGGGCTTATAAAACAATACTCCAAAGTATAGCACTTTGGAATGTTGAGTTCTATGTACTAGAGAAGATCAGAAGGTCTCAGAAGCAGCCTCAGAAGCCAAGTTTCTCTCTGGTTTTCTCGTCCCCTCCTCTCTCACCTCCTTTATCCCAACGTGACTCACAGAAGCCAGCATTCCTCTTCTCCAAGGCAGGTCGTAGAAACTAGACCCTCTCTTCTCGAAGCTAGCCATAAAGCCTAGAAACATTACTCTGACCTTTCCTTGTCTTTCTGTGTAAGAGCTGCCATAAGCAAATTATCTGACCTACCTTGTGTTCCAGAGGTCTGTGACCATTAGATCACACCGTTTTGTCCAGTCACATTTCTACACAGCTATTCATTCTTCATCAAACCTAACCATAAAAACAGACAGCTTTCCCTGAACCTTTGGGTCTTTGTTTCTGAAGTCTGTGTCACACCAAACGTTGATTATGTAAATTTGTTGTGCTTTTCTCTCGTGAACTTGTCTTTTGTGACAGTGTCAGCTGTGACCCTCATGATAGGTGAGGAAAGGTGTCACACTTTTCCCACTGCTCCGGAATAGGTTATGATTAACCCATAAATTATCTATATTTTGCATTCACTAATTCCAGTCACAAACTCTATGTAAAAAAAATTAAAGCTTATGTATACAGAGTTGTTGTAAGTTAATTAAAACCTTAAAGTTGCTTAAGTATAAGAAAATCATGTTCAATTAGTGAAAATCTGCAATGGTTTTATTAAGATGAAAAAAATTTTGTAAAGTTTATTTTAAAATGGGGAAAAAACTTCAGAAAACTTTATCATTCATTTAAGGTTCTGATCAGAAATTTGAAAAAAATCAATTCATACATTCCCTTTACTCCATACATCAAAATGAATTCCACATAAGTTAAATATTAAATTTTTTAAACCATAGAAAAGATAGGAGAAAATATAATTTAATATTTATTAAGTTCTGAGGCTTGAGGAATTCTTTTAAAGATTAGAAGTTATAGGAAGAAATCATAAAGAGAAAGATGAATATATTTGACTTCAAAAAATCAAAACTTCTATCCATCAAAAATGGCCAAAAAATAGCAAATTAGAAAATAATGTTCAAAAAAGATGTAGGGGAAGATAGGAGAGTGGAGGGGAGGAGAAAATGTCTCATCTGCCCTTCCGTGTTCTTTGATTGGTCAATGAATTAAATTGACCAAAAAGAGATTAACAAGAGAAAAACAATTTTAATTATGCCCGATGCATGGAAGTCCCACGAAAATATAAGATTCAAACAAGCAGCCAGATGACCGAGACTCATAAACCATCTCAACCTATAAGAAAGGAATAGGGGCTTAGGGATTCTGGTCGGTAGTGGAGACAACTTATGGGAAGATGAGGGGAGGAAATACATGGTGAATAAGCTTTGTCTTGTTACGCAGATCAATTTCTCTTAGGTACTAATATTGTCTCAAACCTTTCCTAAGGAGAATTTCCCTTATGGATGTAAATTTCTCTTACACAAGGAGAGTTTTCCACTTTATTTCAGGTACCTGCGGGGAAGAAAAAAAGCCTTTTCTGCTTTGACTGGTTCGCAATTGTTTTTTCTTTTAGCTCAAAGTCATCAATATGCCAAAGTGACCTCTTGTGAGGTGGTTTATTCTGATCTTCTACAATCATATTTAGAGCTGATATGTCCTGAACCTCATCAATTTTGGACTAAAATCTCTAGGTTCCACAGAACTTTGTAGAGCTATACTTTTGATACCAAAATCCAATAAGAATAGTCCTGGGAAAGAAAAGTGTAAAAAGTTATCATCATAAATGCAAAAGTTCTAAATAAAATGAAGGCAAATACAATTTAATAGTGTATGACATGTGTATGTGTGCGTGTATCACTTTACCAGTCAAGGGTAGACCCAGGAATCCATGGATAATTCAACTTCAGGAAATACCTGTTATCCCAGCACCTTAAGAAGCTGAAGTGGGAGAAACTCTCAAACCAGGAGTTCGAGGACAGCCCGAGCAACATAGCAAGACCTCATCTCTACAAAATATCAAACAATTAGCTGGGTATGGTTGCTTGTGCCTGTAGTCTTGGCTACTCAGAAGGTTGAGGAGAGAAGCTTGCTTGAGCCCAGGAGTCTGAGGTTGCAGTGAGCTACTATACAACTGTGCCACTGCACTCCAGCTTAGGCAATAAAACAAGACCTTGTCTCTTTATATATATACAGAAAATGAATCTAGGTGAAAGTACAGAATGGAATGAAAAGCAATAAAATTAGTGAATAGAGGTAGTAAAATAAAATACATATTGACTGTGTTATGCTACATCTTTTGAGGTTGAAAATATGCAGAAATTAAAATATGTGGCAGGAGTTAAAGAGTTATAATAATCTTGCATTGTCTGGGAAGAAGATAGAACCATAAAGCATTAGAATGTTTTTTAAGTCAAGGATAAATGTTTAATCGCTTACAAATCAAAACAAATAGATACGAAACCCAAAAAAATGGGCAAATTAATGAAAAAGTAATTCAAGAAGAAGAAACACAAATGGCTGATACATTGATGAAAAGTATTCAAATTCACTGGAAATCAAAGAAATGCAAATTCACATCATAACAAGATATCATCACATATCCTCCAATTTTTACGAAGCGAAAATACCTAATAATAGTGTTGGTCGGATGAGAAATATGAAGAATTCTCAACCATTTTTGGTGGGAGTGGAAGTATGTATGACAGCTTGGAGGACAATTGGCAATATTTAGAAAGGTTGAAGATATAAACTTCCACTCACTGAATCCATACTGAGACTTACATCTCACACTTAAAGAAACCTTTGCCCGTATACACCAGGAGACATGCACAGATGTTTGATTGCCTTAGTGTTTGTAATAGCAAAAATGTGTAAACAGTCTAAATGTCCATCAATAAGAATGGGTAAATAAGTGTTATATATTTTTATAAAATTCTATAGAATGGTTGAAATAAACTAATTGGAGTTGCAAGTATCCTTATGCTTAGATCTCAAAAACATAATGGTGATAGATAACTGGATGGAAGGTGGCATTAATTACTCAGACTGGAAACAACGTCCAAGCTATAATTTCGCATATGATCCCTCCTAACACGAGGCTAACATTCCAGTTTTTGACATTTAGCATTGACATTTAGAATTAACCCAGTAATCACACTTATAATAATCTATCTTAAAATCATTTCTAAGTACCAAAAAAACCTTATACACAACATCATATTTATAGAGACTTTTAATAAAAATTTACAAAAACTCAAAAGCTCCAATTGTGGGAGAATTTTTAAATAAATTGGTATATCTACTTAGAGAAACATTCATGTTCTTTGAAATTATTTCAAAGACAGGATAATAAAAAGTATCAAGGAAAAGAATATGATGTATATTCTCCAAATAATAAAACCGAGGTAAAATGTATAGAAAATGCATTTCAACTCTGTTTAAAGGCAGACAATCTATGCTTTTGAAGACAGGAGGAAATGCATAACATGTTAATGTTTGTCTGAGTTATGGAAGTATGAGTGATCTGATGTCTGAGTTTTTCCAGTTGTCCTTTCATGATCACATATTACTTTTCCAACGAACACAATAATCAACTAAAATTTTAAAATTTCATTAAGAAAAGCAGCACATGTAGTTTCTGGTTGGGCTAAATATGCAATACAATTTATATATCATTTCTCTTTTTAAATGTCCTTTAAGTTGTTGCCAGTTTTGTGCTATCATAAACAAGGGCTACTAGAAACATTCTTATAAATATATCCTGGTGTCATGGTACAACTTTTCTGTTAATATGACTACTGAAAAGAAAAATTGTTGGATTGAAGAATAAGTGAATATTCAATTTATAATATAATTTCCAATTCGTTTTTTTTTAAATGGTTTCCATTTCCATTTATACTTTCCTAGCAGCGCACTATATGAATTCCTCCTGCTTTATATTCTAACACGTAAAAATGCTTTGTAAATTGTAAAGGCTATATACATAGAATGGGCTAATATGAGCAAGACTGTTCTTTAAATTATCTGCTCAAACTTCATCAATAAATGTTTATTTTTATGAACATTTAAAAAAATTAAATAGAATGTTTTTTATGTTAGGAATCTAGTGGATATAAGATTGCATTTTGTTGTACTCTTAATATGCATTTCCCAAAATAATAATGAGACCTGTGAGATTATTTTTTCATATGACTATTGACCATTGTGTTTTCTCTTTTGTGATATACTTGTTCATGTTTTTGCCCATTTCTTCTGTTGGATAGTGCATTTTCAGGTTGACTTTGGGAGTTCTTTACATAGTCTATATACTAGTTCTTTGTCGATTACGTGGTATAAACATTTTCTTCATGTTGTGACTTCTCAGTTTTTTTCTATATCTTAGATAAAAAGGCATTCTAGTTTTGATATGGTGAACTGACCGATGTTCACCTACTTTTTGTGCTTTTGCATTTTATAGGAGAAAACATTTATTACTCTGAAGCTACAAATATATTCCTATGTATTTTCTTCTAAAAAGTCTTAATATTTTGCCTTTAATGTTTAAAATAAAATTTTATTTCAATGTAAGTAAATTTAATTTTGCTTATAGTGTGAAGATAGGATTCAAGTTCATCTATCCCCATACAGTCCCGGTATATTTTTATTAGTAGTACCTCTTTTTTATTCCTCAGATTTGTAATGCCAACTCTATTACTTATCACATTTCCATATATATGATTTTAATTCTGAAATATACATTCTTTTCCAGTGTTCAACTTATTCACCATTAGGTCAATACTATCACATCTTAAAGTTTTAAGACGGGCTCGGTGGCTCAGCCAGTAATCTTGCGCTTTGGGAGGCTGAGGTGAGTGGATTGCCTGAGCCCGCGGGTTCGAGACCTGCCTGGGCAACCTGGCGAGACCTCATCTCTACAATAAATCAAAAAAAATCAGCCGGGCATGGTAGCGCATGCCTGTAATTCCCGCTACTTGGAAGGCTGAGGCGGAAGGATGGCCGGAGCCCAGCAGGTCGAGGCTGCGGTGGCCGGGAGCGGCCACTGCACTCCAGTCTGGGCGACAGAGTGAGACTCCAACTCAAAAAAA
>CAUYQG010151394.1:0-10234 GCA_963574415.1 Tarsius wallacei | reverse complement strand
CTCTATAAAACTTCAAAAAATTAGCTGGGTGTGGAGGTGCATTCCTGTAGTCCCAGCAACTCAAGAGACTGAGGCAGAAGGATCGCCTGAGCCCAGGAGGAGAGAGTAAGACCCCGACTCAAAAAATAAAAATCACATCTGCCACGTTCTTTTTTGACCTGGAAGGCGACGTAGTCACAGGTTCTGAGGATTAGGACATGGACATCTTTGAGGCCCGTTATCCTATCACAGGGATAAAGTCACATAACACGTTTGAGGCAAACGATATATATATTTTTTGAGCTGGAGTCTCACTTTGTCACCCAGGCGAGAGTGCAGTGGCACACTCACGGCCACCCCAACATCAACTTGCTGGGCTCCAGCGATCCTTCCGCCTCAGCCTTCCAAGTAGCTGGAACTACAGGCACACACCAACACGCCTGGCTAATTTTTGGTTTCTTGTAGAGACGAGGTCTCGCCAAGTTGCCTGGGCTGGTCTCGAACCCCTGAGCTTGGGCAGCCCTCTCGCCTTGTTCTCCCAAAGTGCTGGGATGACAGGCTGAGCCATCGAGCCCAGCTGCAAATGACCTTTTTGAGAATGGAACCAGGACCCAGACCTGGTGGCTCTGGGCAGTGGTCAGCAACCCTTTTCTGTAAAGGGTCGGCTAGTGAGTACCTCAGGCTCTGTGGGCCTTATAGTCCCTTATGTCTCCCCAGTTCTGTATGGTAGCTTGAAAGCCGGCAAGATAGTACAGAAACAAAGCAGCATGGCTGTCTTCCCTGAGAACGTTATTCACAAAATGGGCACAGGCGGCTGTGGTCACCGTGTCGCACCCACTTGAGGCCTAGCTGACGCAAAAGGATTCTGTCCCATCATTAACACGGGGGTCAAGTGTGCAGGGAAATCAGCCTGTCTGGGGAAGAAGAAGAAGCTGGCCAAAGAGGAATCGGTGACAGATTGGCACTCACGAGCGTGCCAAGCAGCCAGGCATCTATGGGACCCAAAGATGTCTTATGAGACCAGAATGCAAACCCAGAAAGCTAGGCCACAATCCGCACGCAGGTGAGCCAGCCGGGCAAGGAGGCCACTTAGCACCAGGTATCAGGAGGGATGTCTGTGGCCAGCGCTAACTGTATGACCTGGACAGCTCCACTGTCACTTGACAGATGGATACCAGGCCACCACGTGTTTCCTGGGGCTTGAGCGAGTGTCCATAGGCTTGAGCGGCAAATAAAAGTCCAAAGACAGCTGCTCTGACAGCCTGTCGTTCGCATTGAAAGTCAAGGGTGCCAGGCGCGGTGTCTCATGCCTGTCATCTCAGCACTTTGGGAGGCGGAAGCGAGAGGATGCCTGAGCTCAGGGGTTCGAGACCAGCCTGAGCGACATGTGAGACCTCGTCTCTACAATAAATCAAAAAATGAGCTGTGGTTCCAGCTCCTTGGAAGGCCAGGGGGAAGGATCATCAGAGCAGGTCGGCATTGGGGGTGGCTGTGAGCACACCACTGCCCTCCAGCCTGAGCAACAGAGTGAGACTCCAACTCAAAAAAAAAAAAAAGAAAGAAAGAAAGAAAGAAAGCCAAGGGCCAGGCCGGTGGCTCTGAAGTCAGGAATAGTGTCCTCAGGCCTGACCCCCAATAGGCAGATGTCACAGTGAGGACCAGGAGGACTAACCACAAGGTTGCCAATATGACGGCCATGGCCTTGATTGTTAGAACTGAAGAATTCAACAGAAGAAGGACTAGTCCATACTAGTTTGTTTTCAAAGTTGAGTAGGAACGAAACTAGCCTAATTTTTCTCTTCTTCCTAAATCTCTATTTTTTATGTTCATTTTACCTAAAAGAAATACTGCCTTACATACATTCATTTTTCCCTTCTCTCTACTTCTTCCCTAAATAGTTCCTTTTTAAAAAAACTATACCGAGGCGAGAGGATTGCCTGAGCTCATGGGTTCGAGACTAGCTCTGGCAACTTAGCGAGACCTTATCTCCACTGTAAATAAAAAAATTAGCCAGCCGTGGTGGTGCATGCTTGCAGTGCCAGCTACTTGGAAGGCTGAGGCAGAAGGATCACCTGAGCCCAGCAGGTCGAGGCTGTGGTGGCCGTGAGCGTGCCAGTACACTTCAGCCTGGGTGACAGAGTGAGGATCTGACTCAAAAAAAAAAAGAAAAGAAAAGAAACTGAGAGACAGTCGCTTAATAATAGGCACAGAGTCCTCCGTTTTGAAGATACTGATTCCATGCACCTATAAGAGTCAGGAAGGACACAAAAAGTACCTGAAAGATGAGTGAAAAGCAGTATCAAGGTACTGGAATTCTGGGGGATATATAGTTGTCCAAAATTGTCCCAGAAATTGATTATGTGAAATTAAGACAAAACAGTTAGCATAGCCTAGATACAGATGGATAAGTTTCTGATAGGCAGGCATAGCTTAGACAATTAGGAAACCAGATGGCCAGGCATCTGAGCACTGCCTTACTGGGACATAACTCTCTTGAACAATACCTATACTGACTCAGCACCCCAGACTCAAGCTTGTAATGTGTGGCGGCTGGCTACAAAGACCATAAACAAGGCAGTAGGGAGTTACCAGAGGCACTGAGGCATGATGTCTAAAAGAAAAAGACACCTAATTGAACAGTAACTTTTCCTGTTATCTCAAAAGTCCCTCATGACACGGGCTTAGGAGTGAAATGATAAGAACTGAAACTTGTGATCAATAGCTCATAACCTGCCATGGAGCCCATGCGGCATGCTAAACTTAGCTTAGAAATAGGTTGCTTAATCATCATTTTGGATTTACAGAGGGTGCCAAAAAAAGGCGTACACATTTTAAGAAAGAAAAAAACTGTTTAAATTGTAATACTCACTATATACCAATAACAAAAGACGGATACAAGTCATTTGATTAATGCCATCTTTTGAGCAAATGTCATATTACGCATTGCTACCATAATTCAGTTCAACTTCAGAAAGTCATACATAGATAACATCTCTTAAAATGTGTATACATTTTTTTTGGCACCCCTGATGTGTAAAGCACTCTGCTGACAGCAGGCTGGCATATCTTTTCCCCTAAGGCATCTGCGTTCTCTCTTGAACATGTCTTTCATTTCTAATAAATTGTGCTTTAAAACTCCCTCTGTGACTTGCTCTGAAATTCTTTTCTGTGACGAAGTCAAAAACCCATGGACCAACGACACCCCATTCCACTCGGCATCAACATAAAGTCTGCAAAAGGAATAGTCACTTAGCCACAATGGAAAGTCATCTTTATTTGGCTTATATTAAACTGCTTTTAAAAAACTGAATTCACAGTGTCATTTAGCAGATACAAATAAATAGTGATGACTGCGACTCTTTGAAGTTCACAGAGCCCGTCTGGACCATCTTGTTTGGGAAACACGTTGAGAAGCTACCAGCCTCAACTCCTGGAAGTCCATTTCCATCTGTGGGGCTTGGTCTACACTGCACATCTCTGCCTTTTGCAGGCAGCGCTCAGCAGGTATAAACTCTTCTCTGTTTTCCAAAGTTCCTCCTGCCTCTCCAAATGCTCTCATGTGTAGAAATATGCTTTAAGAAACAAATTGGAAAGTGTGTGTGGAGGAAGGTGCTTTAAAAAGAAACACTGGTAAAAACAAAGAAAGAAGCGTTGTTATTTGAAATTCCAGTTATCAGAAAGAATAGATGGCAAAAACAATGGTTAGTTACCTGGCAGTGAAAAATAAACAGAGTCGAGAAAAAGGTAGATGATGAGGACGAGGATATTGGATTAAAAGAGCAATAGACACTGGAAATCAGGAAAGAAAGAACCAAAGATAAACTGTACAGATAAAGGACATGACTGAGATCTTACAGAGCTTTGGAGGCACTGTCTTGTCTTAACCCTAAAGTGCGATTTTTTTCCCCCCACGCATAGGATGCATCTTACCAACGGGGCATTCCAGATCTTAACTGGCAGTATTCTTTCTTAGTGGTGCATAAAATAACGGGTATTCTACAAGTGATGGCATCCTAGATTAGTACACTTTAGAGGAGCTATGTTTCATGTACATAAGCAGGTGTAGATTTCTTTTTTCTTTTTTTGAGTCAGAATCTCACTCTGTTGCCCAGGCTGGAGTGCAACGGCACTCTCACGGCCACCATAGCTTCGACCTACTGGGTTCAGGTAATCCTTCCACCTCAGCCATCCAAGTAGCTGGAACTACAGGCATGTGCCACCACACCCAGCTAATTTTTTGATTTATTGTAGAGATGCGGTCTCGCCAAGTTGCCCGGGCTGATCTCGAACCTGTGAGCTCAGGCAATCCTCTCACCTCGGCCTCCCAAAGAGCTGGGATTATAGGCGTGAGCCATCACGCCTGGCAGGTGTAGATTTCTAAGGCAAACCTTGAAAAATAGGCAACAATGAGAGACTATCCACCGTGTGCCACATCTGCTTTACAGAATCAGGGAGGGGCTTCCCCACGAATAGCCCCCAGTCAGCGTGTCAGTATTTGTACAGCTTTGTCGATCACCATCCATGCTGATTCGAAATCTAAGTTACAGGACTACGTGTAGGAAGACCACACAATTATACTGTCCGAACTAGACAGTTTTTAGAGTGAAAGGGGGAAATGTTACTATGCTGAGACAGAACAGGTGCCTGTCATTCCAGCATTTTGCCAAGGTGAGAGGATTGTCTGAGCCCAGGAGTTCGAGACCAGCCTGGGCAATTTGGCAAGACCTCATCTCCACAAAAAAATTTAAAAATTAGCCACCTGTGGTGGCACACGTCTGTAGTCCCAGCTACTTAGGAGGCTGAGGTGGAAGGATCGCCTGAGCCCAGGAGGTCGAGGCTGCGGTAAACCATGAGCATAGCACTGAACTCCAGCCTGGGTTACATCATGAGACCCCAGCTTAAAAAAAAATGCTAGCCAGGCTCAGTGGCTCAGCCTGTAATCCCGTACTTTGGGAGGCTGAGGTGAGTGGATTGCCTGGGCAACTTGGCGAGACCTCGTCTCTACAATAAATCAAAAATTAGCCAGGCATGGTAGCGCATGCCTATAGTCCCGGCTGTTTGGAAGGCTGAGCCAGAAGGATCACCGGAGCCCAGCAGGTTGAGGCTGTGGTGGCCGGGAGCGTGCCACAGCACTCCAGTCTGGGCGACAGAGTGAGACACCGACTCAAAAAAAAAACAAAAACAAAACCACTGAGAGGAGAGCTGCAACCTGTAATTGTTCAGGGAAACCAGCATGGTACCTACAGCTATACATCCTTTAAGAAGGTGAATGAGCCAGGCTCGGTGGCTCAGCCTGTAATTCCATGCTTTGGGAGGTTGAGATGAGAGGATTGCCTGAACCGCAGGTTCGAGACCCGCCTGGGCAACTTGACAAGACCGCATCTCTACTATAAATCAAAAAATTAGCCAGGTGTGGTAGCGTGTGCCTGTAGTTCCGGCTACTTGGAAGGCTGAGGTGGAAGGATCACCGGAGCCCAGCAGGTTGAGGCTGCGGTGGCTGGGAGCGTGCCCCTGCCCTCCAGTCTGGGCGACAGAGTGAGACTCCAACTCAAAAAAAAAAAAAGAAGGTGAATGCTCTGAGCACCTCACGAAGCAGTGACGTACTGGACAAATCAAAATCTCCATAATTACACCACTGAAATGGAAGTGAAAAATATGATGAACCCAAAATAGCATGACACAAATGATCCCGGGTGACAAAGAAGAGCCGATACTTAGGATGGTTTAAAACCCAGGGATGTTGAAGTCCCATCTCATGGCAATCCATCATGCCAGAGCAAGAGATGAAGCCAAGCCCACCAAGATGGAGACTAAAAAAGGAGTCTTCTGGAACACCTGTGTCCTGAAAGGAGTACCCCTGCAAGGAGTCGGCCCACCATGCAGGACTCAGAAGTCAGCAACCACAAAACCCATGCCAGTCCCCAACGTACAGTCTGAGATCTGTAATCACAAGCCAGATCGTGATGGATGGGACTGTGGTCTGAAGCTGCGCTCTTTGGTTTGAATCCCTGTAGTGGAGAGTTGAATTCAAAGGGATTCTGGGTAATGTTCCCCAGGCATCACAGACGCCTTCGAGGCTCCTCTCGGGAAGAACTCATGTTCAACTCAGCCCTCAAAGAACATCCACAGATAAAGTTCTAAGGAGAATGAGTTTATAATAAAAATTCACAAGGCATACAAGGAGATAAGACACCATGAATAAAAACGAACAGAAACAACAGATGGCAAAGAATTCAGGTATTTATGTTATCAGACACAATACTTTAAAAAAAACAATAATAGTAACCAGGGAAATGCAAATCAACTCTCAATGAGGTACCAAATCATGCTCATCAAATGGACAAAATGTGTTAAGTTAGCATTATCAGTTCGACGCTAGCTAGCGAGTGCAGGTAAACACATGTGCAAACTCTATTCCCAGGTTATACTCCAGGGAAACTCTTACACATGCGTCCCAGAAGGTGTATGCTAGAATATTCATAGCAATATTGTTCTTATTATTTTTTTGAGTCAGAGTCTCACTCTGTCACCCAGGCTGGAGTGTGGCAGCACGCTCACGGCCACCACAGCCTCGACCTGCTAGGCTCAGGTGATCTTTCTGCTTCAGCCTTCCAAGTAGCTGGAACCACAGGCTGCGCCACCACACCTGGCTGAATTTTTTATTTATTGTAGAGACGAGGTCTCACCATGTTGCTCAGGCTGGTCTCGAACCTCTGAGCTCAGGCAATGCCCTCGCCTCAGCCTCATTGTTTCTACTTTTAAAAAATCCTGTAAATAGTCCTAATGCCCACCAATATTAAAATGGATAAATTGAGGCATATTCATACGATGCAAGGGTACAGAGCAGTAAAAAAATGAAGGAGCCTTACTCTTTGCACCAACATGGGTGAATCTCAAGGATAATATTGAGCAAAAGGCATCAAGTCACAGAGTAACACACACAGCAGAAGTCAGTCCGTTTACATAAGTTAAAAAAGGTGCATGCTGTTTGGAGTTTCATACAAAGGTGGTAAAATGGGAATGAAAGGCAAGGATGATCTCAGGATGATCTCAGGAGCTGTTCAGGAGAGCGGCTGTCTCCGGGAGGGGTGGGTCGTGGGGGGCTCGATCAAGGCGGAGCAGTCGAGGGGTTTCCATGGCACCTGGTAGTGTGCATTTTCCCCACCCGGGTAGCAGGTGCCTGGGTGCTTCCTTACACACTTTTGTACGTATGACATCTTTCACAACAAATGTCATTAAAGAAGGGAGGATTGCCACTGTCCTCTCTGACCCAGGGTCCTGCTCCTAGAAGGCCGTGTCGCCCACGTTCTCGATGCCCGCTTCCTTGGCCATCTGATAGAAGGGCCCGGAGGTCTGCAGCAGCTCCTCAGGGCTGCCGTATTCTACAATCTTCCCGTTGTCAAGGACCATTACCCTGGAACAAGGAAGAGAGAGAGACAAGTCTTAGAAAGCAGTGTCTCGCCGGGCACGGTGGCTCACGCCTGTCATCCCAGCACTTTGGGAGGCAGAGGCGAGAGGATTGCCTGAGTCCAGGGGTTCAGGACCAGCCTGGGAAACATGGCGAGACCTCATCTCTACAATAAATCAAAAAATTAGCCGGGTGTGGTGGCACATGCCTGTCATCCCAGCATTTTGGGAAGCTGAGGTGAGGGGATTGCCTGAGTCCAGGGGTTCGAGACCAGGCTGGGCAACATGGTGAGACCTCGTCTCTACAATCAATCAAAAAATTAAGCCGGGTTCAGTGGCTCAGCCTGTAATCCCGCACCTTGGGAGGCTGAGGTGAGTGGATTACCTGGGCCCGCGGGTTCGAGACCCGTCTGGGCAACTTGGTGAGACCTCATCTCTACAATAAATCAAAAAATTAGCCAGGTGTGGTAGCGCGCGCCTGTAGTTCCAGCTACTTGGAAGGCTGAGGCGGAAGGATCGCCGGAGCCCAGCAGGTCGAGGCTGCGGTGGCAGGCAGCGGCCACTGCACTCCAGTCTGGGCGACAGAGTGAGACTCCAACTCGAAAAAAAAAAAAAAATTAGCTGGGTATGGATGGTAGTGCACGCCAGCTACTTGGAAGGCTGAAGCGGAGGGATTGCCTGAACCCGGCAGGTTGAGGCTGTGGTGGCCGAGAGCGTGCTACTGCACTCCAGCCTGGGTGACAGAGTGAGACCCCAAATAAAAAAAAAAGCAGTGTCTCAACTCCAGGCATGTGTGCACGTGACCAGGACTAAGTCATGGTGTGGAAGGGAAACGGGTGAACCACAGCTCCATGCACTAACATGGATTAATCTCTTCATCTCACATGTAGTATCAAACAAGAGAATCAAGTCATAGGATCCATGTGCTGTGAGTCCATTTCTGTCCTCTTTTTTAAAGAGGTACACATTGTTTGAGGACAGAATAGTTTAAAAAGGGCACCTTCCCCTTAGTCAAAAAAGGGAGACTGGCAAGGGAGGCTGGCTGGGTGCGGCGACTCATGCCTTGTAATCCCAGCAATTTGGGAGATCGCTTGAGCCCAGGAGTTCGAGACCAGCCTGGGCAACATAGCAAGACTCCATCTCTACAAAAACAAAACAAAAGAAATAGCTGGGCATGGTGGCATGTGCCTGTAATCCCAGCACTTTGGGAGGCCCTTGGGAGGATCGCTTGAGCCCAGGAGTTCAAGACCCTCCTAGGCAACATAGCGAGACGTTGTCTGTACAACAAAACAACAACAACAAAATTAGCCAGGTGTGGTGGTGCATACCTGAAGTCCCGGCTACTCAGGAGCCAGAGGTGGGAGGATCACCTGAGCCCAGGAGGGTGAGGCTGTGGTGAGCCATGATCTTGCCGCTGCACTCCAGCCTGGGCCACAGAGTGAGACCCCAACTCAGAAAAAAAAAAAAGCAGGGGAAACCTATCCTCTCCGAACAGCTTTCTATGATGTCTGACCTTGAACGTCACACACCAGCGGTGGAAGGAACAGAAAGCTTCCAGCCACCCGGCTGAGTCCCCGTTTAGCCGGGAGGGTCTAGGGCCAGCACTGGCTGCGGCCTCCCCACATCAGTTTCTAGTCACAACCCACAGCTTCCTATTTGGCTTCCAGACGGTTCCTTCAGCCCTGTGGTTCCAGCCTGATGCAACATTCTGGCCCAGCTGCCCGATGTCCCCGAGGCTCGGTTTCTTGGCCCTCGCGGACGCCGTCCCTCCCGCGGCCCCGCTCACTTGTCGCTGTCCATGATGGTGTGCAGCCTGTGGGCGATGGTGATGACCGTGCAGTGGCAGAACTCCCTGCGGATGGTGGTCTGGATGAGGTGGTCGGTCTCCAGGTCCACCGCGGCCGTGGCCTCATCCAGGACCAGGATCTTGGACTTCCGGAGCAGGGCCCGGCCCAGACACAGCAGCTGCCGCTGGCCGATGCTGCAGCCGGCGGGGGAGACACCGTGTGTTAGCACCCGAGGACCCAGGAAGACCTGGGTGGGGGCCGGCCACGCTTTCACGGGCCGGCCACGCTTTCAAAACCCCCACCGCAGTGTTCCCCTAGGAGGCTCCGGCCTCTTCAACCAGTCATTTCCCAGGAAGACCCACCCCAGGTCCTTAATTAGACATTAGCAATCTTATAGCCTTGATCAGGTTGTTAAAAACAAAACAAATTTTTTTTGAGGAGTCTTGCTCTGTCGCCCAGGCTGGAGAGCAGAGGCCCGCTCACGGCCACCGCAGCCTCGACCTGCTGGGCTCAGACCCTCCTTCCGCCTCAGCCTTCCAAGCAGCTGGAACCACAGGCACACAGCAGTACGCCCGGCAAACTTATTTTTGATTTATTGCAGAGACGAGGTCTTGCTAAGTTGCCCAGGCTGGTCTCAAACCCTAGCCTCAGGCAATTCTCTTGCCTTGGCCTTCCAAAGTGCTGGGATGGCAGGTGTGAGCCACCACGCTGGGCTCTATAATCTTAATTTGATAAAAATTATTATCTACCCTTCTATCTGCAAATTCATTCAGCGACCCTTTTTTTTTTTTGCGTTGGAGTCTCACTCTGCTGCCCAGACTGGAGTGCAGTGGCCGCTCCCGGCCACTGCAGCCTCGACCTGCTGGGCTCAGGCAATCCTTCCGCCTCACCCTTCCAGGTAGCTGGAACTACAGGCATGCGACACCCTACCTGGGTAATTTTTTGATTTATTGTGGAGACGAGGTCTTGCCATATCGCTCAGGCTGGTCTCGAACCCCTGGACTCAGGCAATCGTCTTGCCTCAGCCTCCCAAAGTGTTGGGATGACAGGAGTGAGCCACT
>CAUYQG010151384.1:0-39235 GCA_963574415.1 Tarsius wallacei | reverse complement strand
TATATATGTACCACATTTTTTTATCCAGTTAAGCTTCAATGGACAACATGGTTGGTTCCATGTTTTTGCTATTGTGAATAGAGCTGCAACAAACATGTGTGTGCAGGTATCTTTTTTGTACAATGATTTGAGTTCCTCCAGTTATATTCCCGATAGGGGGTTTGCAGTGTCATTTGGAAGGTCAATTTCTTATTCTTTCAAAAATCGCCATACTGTCTTCCAAAGAGGTTGCACTAGTTTGCATTCCCACCAGCAGTTTTGAAGTGTTCCTTTTTCTCCGCATCCTCGCAAGCATCTATTGTTGTTTGTTTTATTAATGATGGTCATTCTTACTGGTGTTAGGTTGTATCTCAGTGTGGTTTTGATTTGCATTTCTCTGATGACGAGTGAGGCTGAGCACTTTTTCATGTATCTGTTGGCTGCCTGTATATCTTCTTTTGAGAAATGTCTATTCATTTCTTTTGCCCACTTTTAAATGGGGCTGTTTGTTTCTCTTCCTTTCAGCACGTTTGAGTTCCTTGTAGATCCTAAATGTTAGGCCTTTGTCAGATATACAGTTGACAAATATTTTTTCTGATTCTGTGGGTTGTCTCCCTGCTCTCTTGATGGTTTCTATTGCTTTGCAGAAGCTCGTCAGATTGATGAAGTCCCACTTATCTATCTTATTTTTTAAGGTATGGGCACTTAGGGTTTTGATCAGGAATTAGTTGCCAGTTCCAATTTCCATAAGGGTGTCTCCTGCATTTTCTAATATCCTTATAGTTTGAGGTTTTACGCGTAGGTCTTTGATTCATTTAGAGTTCATTTTTTTGTGTGGTGATAGGTAGGGGTCCTGCTTCAATCTTCCGCATGTGGTCAGTCAGTTTTCCCAGCACCGTTACTGAATAGGTTCTCCTCTCTCCAGTGGTTGTTGTTGGAGGCTTTGTGAAAGATGAGTTGGTTGAGGAATTGAGGCTTTGCTTCCAGAATCTCTTTCCTGTTCCATTGGTCTATAAGCCTGTTCTTGTACCAATACCAGGCTGTTTTGATTACTGTAGACTTATAGTAAAGTTTGAAGTCTGGAATTGTGATACCATACTTCTTTTGCTAAGGATCGTTTTGGCTATTCGTGGTCGTTTATGTTTCCATATGAATTTCTGTATTGTCATTTCCAGGTCTGAGAAGAATGATGTTGGTAATTTAATGGGTATTGCATTGAATCTGTAGATTGCCTTGGGTAGAATGGACTTCTTAACAATGTTGATTCTTTGTATCCATGAGCATGGAATATTTTTCCACTTGTTTGTGTCTTCTTGGATTTCTTACAGCAGTGTTTTGTAGTTCTCATTGTAAAGTTCTTTCACTTCTCTAGTTAGGAAGATGCTGAGGTATTTCATTTTTTATGTGCGTGACTATTTTGAATGGGACTATGCTTTTTATTTGGTTCTCTGCCTGCTTGTTGGTGTATAAGAATGCAACTGTCTTTTGTAAATTGTTTTTGTACCTCAAGACTTTGTCAAAGTCCTTTATCAGTGCAAACAGGTTTTTGACAGATTCTTTTGGATTTTCAAGGTATAGGATCATATTGTCAACAAAGAGGGATAACTTGACTTCCTCTTTTCCTATTTGGATACCCTTGATTTCCTTATCTTGTCTAACTGCCCTAGCTAGGACTTCCAACACAATGTTGAATAAGAGGGGTGAGAATGGGCAGCCTTGTTGTTCCACTTTTCAGGGCAAATGTTTACAGTTTCTGCCCCTTTAGCAATATGTTAAGCAGTGGGTTTATCGTACATGGCACTTCTATTTTGAGGTATTTTCCTTCTGTACCTAGGTGTTTGAGGGTTTTTATCAAGAAAGGATGCTGGATTTTATCAAAAGCTTTTTCTGCATCTAATGAGATAACCATGTGGTTCTTGTTTTTGCATCTGTTGATGAATTTAATTACACTTATGGCCTTGCGAGTGTTTAACCAGTCCTGCATCCTGGGGATGAAGCCTTCTTGATTATGGAAGATGATTTTTGAGATGTGTTTTTTAATCCAGTTTGCTAGAATCTTGTTGAGGACTTTTGCATCTATGTTCATAAGGAATATTTGCCTGAAGTTTTCTTTTTTAGTTGGATCTTTACCCGGTTTGGGTATCAGTGTGATGTTAGCTTCGTAAAATTATCTGGGAGAATTTCATCTTTCTCAATTGCCTAGAATACTTTCAATAGGATTGGTATTAGCTCCTCTTTGTACGTTTTGTAGAATTCTGCTGGAAAGCCATCCAGTCCAGGGCTTTTTTGGTATGTAGTTTTCTTATGACAGAATCAATTTCCTGGGATGTTATTGATCTATTTAGTGTCTCAATGTCCTCTTGTTTCAACCTGGGGAGGTTGTGTGATGTCAGAAAGCCCTCTATTTCATTTAGATTATTAAGTTTGTTTTCATATAGGTGTACATAGTAATCTCTGATAATCTTTTGTGTTTCTTCAGGGTCAGTTGTCATTAGACCTTTTGTATTTCTTATTGCATTTATCTGGGTTTTTTCTCTCCTTTTCTTGGTCATTCTGGCTAGGGGTCCATCAATCTTTTCAATTCTTTCAAAGAACCAACTTTGTGTTTTGCTGATGTTTTCTATGATATTTTTGTCTTCTGTGTCCTGTATTTGGACTCTTATTTTGGTGATTTGGACTCTTCTGCTAAAGTTATGGTTTTGGTGGTCTTCTCTTTTCAGCTCCTTTAGATGATTTGTTAGGCTCTCAACTTGTGATCTTTCCATTTTCTTGATGTGTGCTTTTAGAGATATAAATTTCTCTCTTAGAAATGTTTTTCATATATGCCCTAACATTTCTATTCAACAATTTTTTCTGAAGATAAATCTATTCAATATAACTGTCTTAGGAGATAATTTATAAGAACTTTTTGTTAACGAATTTGCTGTGGTATTAACTTATCTTGTTTAAATACTTTAAAAATTTTCAGTTTAAAAGCTAACAATTGAGGTTATATGCATCATAATCTAAAGACTTTGAAAGAACCTCATTGAGTGATGAAGTTAAAGTTATTTTCTATGGCTTTAGTGAAAAATAAACCTACAGATAAAAATAACATAATTTCCAAGTTTTTCCAAATAAATAGAATACTTCATCCACCCATGATGAGCATCTGGTTTCTTAAAACAACTAGTTTCCATTAAAAGAAAAACACTCTAAAATGTATGGTCTTTGGGTAGTATGGGTTAAAATAATTAGCATATGAATAATATGTTTTTGTTTTCTATTCATTTTATTTTATTTTAAAGATATGGGGTACAATTCAGGGTTAGGTATACAAAATATGTTACTCTCAAATGATTACTGAATCTCAACAGAAAATAATTAGAATAAAATTTAAATTTTACCAATTTATTACCTTCAAATCAAGGATATGTAATTTGCATTATGCTTTAAAAAAAAAAGGCAAATATATAATTTTTATTGAACATATTCCTCTTATCCTTGCTCCTGCCTTGCTTCAATTGCTACTGGACCTTAAAATAAGTTTACTGAATTTGGGTCTGGACCGCACCGGGCTTTGGCTATTAAACAATTCAAGAAAACCTGACTGCAGAGGGTAGAGTGATATTGAGTCTTCTGTGTGCCTATTTTTCTTCTCTGTGCTGTAATCCAGCTATTTAGACTTCTCTGCTTTCAAATCTTATCTTCCCAGCCTCGTTCCATACAGCCCTCTTTGACCGCTTCTCTTTGCCATCAATACCTAATCTTATTCCCTTTTGTATTGTTTTGAATTGAGCAGCCTAGTGCTAATTTTAAAAATGGCCTTAGCCGGGCTCAGTGGCTCAGCCTGTAATCCTGCCCTTTGGGAGGCTGAGGTGAGTGGATTGCCTGAGCCCGTGGGTTCGAGACCCGCCTGGGCAACTTGGCGAGACCTCATCTCTACAATAAATCAAAAATTCGCTGGGCGTGGTAGCGCGCGCCTGTAGTTCCAGCTACTCGGAAGGCTGAGGCAGAAGGATTGCCGGAGCCCAGCAGGTCGAGGCTGCGGTGGCCGGGAGCGGCCACTGCACTCCAGTCTGGGTGACAGAGTGAGACATCAACTCAAAAAAAAAAAAAAAATGGAAATTCTAGAAGTGAAGAGGAAAGGAATTGTGACTTTGCAATATGGTGCAAAAAGAAGAAAAGGGGGAGGAGAAAGGAGAGAGAGAGAGAGAGAGAGAGATATGAACGTGAAGAAGAAAGTTGCTTTTCCAAGTAGGACCGAGCATCATATTTTCTTAGACCTTAGAATAAAGTACAGTGGTTACCTAATTGATTTATTATTCTCTTTGACTTTGTAAGCAAGAAGATTTCTATTCCATTCCCTATTTTCTTTAGTCTTTAGAAATTTTCATCAGATGAAGGAAAAAGGCAAATGGATTCCTCTGGCTGCATGGATATAGCAGTACACTGCATATTCTTTTAATTCAGCCTAACTATCCAGATTAGTTCTGGTGATGATAATGATGATAATAATAAGGTTTTATATTAATAGGGCACTTTTGTGCCAGGCACTATGCTAAGCATTTTACATGGATTATCTCATTTGACCATCATGAAAATACTTAAATGATACTATTACTAACTCCAATTCTTCAATGAAGATGGAGGTGGCCAGGCACTGTGCCTCATACCTACAATCCCAGCATTTTGGGAGGCTAAGGCAGGAGGATCCCTTGAGTCCAGGAGTTCAAGATCAGCCTGGGCAACATAGTGAGACCTGGTCTCTACAAAAAATACAAAAATTAGCTGGGTGTAGGGGCTAGCACATGCCTGTAGTTTCAGCTACTTAGGAAGCTGAGGTGAGAGAATCACTTGAGTCCAGGAGGTCAAGGCTACAGTGAGCTGAAATCAGGTCACTGCACTGCAGCCTGGGCAACAGATTGAGATCCTGCCTCAAAAAGAAGAAGAAAAAAAAAAAGAAATGGAGGCTTGGAGAGGTTAAAACAAAGTTTCTCAACCTCAGCGTGTTAACATTTTGAGCCAGCTAATTGCTTGTTGTGGGACCTGTCATGTGTGTTTTGGGATTTTTAGCAGCCTCTACCAATCCCCATTCTAGTTGTCACAACCATACGTGTCTCCATATGTTGTCAAATATCCCTTGAGGGGACAAAATTACCTGTTTGTGAACTACTGGCTCAGGTAGTCTTGCCCAAGATGACACAGGCAGTAAGCACAAGAGATAAACTTTGAATCAAGTGGTGTGAATTGACAAGCCAAACTTTCAACTCTATACACAATGTTGTCACATGCACCTAGGATGATCTAAAGGGTAAAGAACCAGCGGAAGGCCTCTCCTTTCACTGCCGTTAAATAAGGAAACATCTTATTTATAACTGCTTAGTATTATAATAGGAAAAGGATCTCAAAGGAGATGTAAGGAAGCCGGGATGAAAACACACCTTTTGCATTACATGTATTACTGTTGTGGTTAGCGGAAGATTTTTTTTTTTTTTTTAAGATGGAGGGGTCTCACTCTTGCCCAGGCTGAAGTGCAGTGGTGTGATCATCGCTCACGGCAGCATCAAACTCCTGGGCTCAAGTGATCCCCCCACCTCAGCCTCCTGAGTAGGCAAAGACCTGATGATACTTAATACATAAGGACTGACTTTTCTCACATAATGAGAAATTTGAAAGTAGGCAGATGCTGGTATCTGCCTCTTTTAGTCTTAGTCTTTTGTCATGCTCTCAAGGTGGCTACTAGACCTCTAGCCAACATGTCTTCATTCCAGGCAGCAAGGTCTCCAGGAACTCCACCCAGTTACTTCCACTTGTATACACCTACTGACAAGTGATCTTCGGCAGTCACACTGCCTAGAGTTCTGTCACAAAGGTAGAATGAATATTGCAGTTGACAGCTTCATAATCTTTGCCACAGAAAAATCATCATTAATCTGAGGAGGCAGTCAGGAAAAATGCAGCAAGACAATTGGAATCTTTATTGAAGTGGGCTGGGGAGGATGATGGGGTGTGGGAGAGTAGGGATATGAGTGTGACAAGAAAAGACTATACTTTAGAAAACAAGTCAGGTGGGCAAGAGTTAAAGAACTTTGACATTAGCAATTGGAGGAAGTGGATAGGAAAGTCCACTAAGAATTTACAGGATGATCTTGAGGACCCAGTCAAATTTTTTGGATAAACCACTACCTATGTACTTCCTCTCTGGGCAGTAACCAGTTACCCAAAAATCAAACTAACAAAAACATTAATAGCAAATAGTCTTCAGAGTTATGCCAGGCCAAAGGCTTTGCCTTGGATCTTGGTGAGGTTTCCAAGTCACAAAATTTAATTTAGAAGTTTCATAGCTGTTTATGTTAATTACCTGAATATTATATTATTGGCATATGAAATAAAAAGAATCTTCCACTGGCTGGCTACAGTGGCTCACACCTGCAATTCTAGCTCTCACTTGTAAGTGAGAACATGCAGTGTTTGGTTTTCCATTCCTGTGTTACTTAGGACGATGTCTTCTAATTACATGCAACTTTGGGAGGAGGCTGAGGCAGGAGGATTGCCCGGGCTCATATTAACATGAGCCAAAATCAATGCTTCTCAACACTGATACACCTCTGAAGTAGATCCTGTGACACACTGCCCCACACACATTCAGAAATAAAAGTCTAATTCCTGCGGATGCTGGAGGTGGTGATGGCAGATAGCCTTCAGCTCCTACTCTGTGGAAGGACTGCTGTTTAACAAGAGTTGCCTCACATAAGGTCACAGGCTCTTTAAGGGCAAGCTTTATCCAATGACAGGGTGATACAGAACTATTCATGTCCCTTTTCGCTAACTTATAACAACTCTGAAGAGACACCACAAATCCAGAGCATTCCATGGGGTCACCTGAGATCTTTATTGAGACTACAATGCAACCCAACTTGTCCCTCTGCTGAATCCCTGTCTCTTCAACAACTGCTGATCCCAACAGCATTTCCTAATACATTTCCTAAAAATAATAATTTCTTTTTTGTTCTGCCCTTTTTAAAAAAAATTAACCTGGCTGCCCACATTGTTCTGCCCTTTGCCAGTGATCATGGTTATTACAAAACACATATTAAGAAAATCAAGACAAGATTCCCTGTCCTTTGGCTATCTTCCCATGAAGCTGTATGGTCCTAGAAAGGACAAAGCCTCCGCGGACATGTGCAAAGTAGCTTTTCTCATCTGAAGGCTTGCTAACTTCCAGAGAAAATCTTAAATGTGCTATTTCATACAAGAAAAAGAGACATGAGTTGAGTAAGAAAATTTACTTATAATATTGATAAATAAAATTAAACATAATTTCCATTATTTTTGGAATATAAACAACAGAAAACTAAATTGACCAAGTGTTTTCAGCACAAATGATTTGGATGATTATATTAAACTGACTTTGATATCATTCAGCCCTGATGTTCTACATCTCTATGGCAGCATTTTCCAAAGTGGATTCTACAGACTACCAGAGTGGAGAGAAAATCTATGATAAAAGGATTCCAAATTAAAGTGATCTTGGAGACTGCAATTTTAATTGCTTCTAGAAGATTTAAAATGTTTTTCAGAAGTACTCTAGTAACAAAAGTTACTACATTTCTTTGGAAAACATCTCCCAATATTAGACAGCTTGTTTACCTTATACCTATCAACATAGAAAGAAATATACTTTGAGACTAATATACAGAATCTACAAAGAACTATACAAATCAGCAAGAAAAAAGCAAATAACCTCATTAATAAGTGGGCAAATGGCATGAACACACATCTCTCAAAAGAAGAAATGGTCAACAAATGTATGAAAAATTGCTCAACATCACTAATTATCAGGAAAATGCAAATTAAAACAACGAGATGCCACCTTACATCAGTCAAACTGATCATTATTTTAAAAAATTTTAAAAAATAGATGTTGGTGCAGATGCAGTGAAAAGGGAATGCTTACACACTGTTGGCAGGAGTGCAATTAGAACAACCTCTATGGAAATCGGTATGGAGATTTCCAAAACAACTAAAAGTAGATCTACCATTCAACCCAGCAGTCCCACTACTAGGTGTCTACTCAAAGGAACAGAGGTTGTTATACAAAAAGGATACCTGCACTCATGTTTATTGTAGCACAATTCACAACTGCAAAGATGTGAAATCAATATAAATGCCCATCAACTGATCAGTGGATAATGAAATGTGGTCTATATATGCCATGGCATACTATTCAGCCATAAAAAGAATGAAATAATGTCTTTTGCAGCAACTTGAATATAACTGAAGAACAGCATCCTAAGTGAAGTAGCGCAGGAACAGGAAACCAAACACTACATGCTCTCACTTATAAATGGTAGCTAAATTTAGGATTTGCAAAGGCATGCAAAATGTTATAATGGACACTAGAGACTCAGAAGTGAAAGAATAGGAAGGGTGGAAGGATGAAAAATCATCTATCGGGTACAATGTGCAGAGGCGGTGATGGTGGCACACTTAAGTCCAGACTACTTTGCCACTATACAAAGCATCCATGCAACCAAAAACCACTTGTACCCCTAAAGCTATTGAAATATATGAAATACACTTTGAGAAACATTACTTTGCAGCACAAAACCTATTAACTTTGTTCCCAGTTTGAAGCGCTGTAGCGCATACTGACAACAACAGCAAAACATGCCCCCCAGATCATTAATATCATTACTCATAGTGGGCTTTAAATCTATGGATGTGGATCTCCTTAAATTGGTATAAAATAATTTGTAAATTAAGCAACCACTTCACGCACAGCATACTACATTATTAGATGCTGGTTTTCATCGATGTTCTTTATGAGCTAAAATTTTAATTATTATTATTTTTACTTTTTCCATTTTTATTTTAGATACAGGGAGCTCACACATGCATGTTCGTTACATGGACATATTGTGTAGTGGTGAGGATTGAGTCTCAGGTTACCTACTCCACACATAGTGAACATTGTATCCCATAAGTAATTCCTGAACCCTAACCCCCCTCCTCTCCTCCCCCCATATTGGTGTCCCCAGTGTTTATTATTTCTATCTTTGTGACCATTTGGCTCCTGTGTACGAGTGAGAACATACAGTGTTTGGTTTTCTGTTTCCGAGTCGGTTCACTTAGGATGATGATCTTCAGATTCATCCATATTGCTACAAAGGACATGAATTCATTCATTTTTTATGGTTGCATAGTATTCCATGGTGTATGTGTACGTGTGTTTCTTTATCCGGTAAACTGTTGGTGGGCACTTAGATTGGTGGGCACTTAGACTGGTGGGCACTTAGATTTTACCATTGTGAATAGTGATGCATCGAACATATGAGTACAGGTATATTTTTAATATATCGATTTCTTTTCCTTTGGGTAGATTCCTAGTAGTGGGATTGCTGGGTCAAAAGATAATTCAGTTTTTAGTTCTTTGAGAAATCTCCATATTGTTTTCCATAGTCACTGAACTAATTTTCAAACCCACCAAGACTGGATGAGTGTTCCTTTTTCTCTGCAACTGTGCCAACATCTGTTGTTCTTTAACTTTCTAATTATAACCATTCTGACTGCTGTAAAGTGACATCTCATTGTGGTTTTAATTTGCATTTCTCTGATGACTAGTGATGTTGAACATTTTTCATATGTTTGTTGGCTGCTTGTGTGTTTTCTTCTGAGAGGTGTCTATTCACATCCTTTGCCCACTTTTTGATGAAATTATTTGTTTTTTTCATGCTGAGCTGTTTGAGTTCCTTATAGATTCTGGATATCAGTCCTTCCTCTGAGGCATTATTTGTGAATATTTTCTCCCATTCAATAGGTTTTCTGCTCACTCTGTTGATTATTTCTTTTGCTGTGCAGAACTTTTTAGTTTAATTAAGTTCTATTTGTCTATTTTAGTTTTTGTTACAATTGTTTTGGGGTCTTTGTCATAAATTCTTTGCCTAGACCAATGTCCAGAAGTGTTTCCTAGGTTTTCTTCTTGGATTTTTAGTTTCAGGTCTTACATTTAAGTCTTTGATCCAACTTGAGTTATTTGTTTATACGGTGGGTGAGAGAGAAAGGGATCCAGTTCATTCTTCTGCATGTGGCTAGCTAATTTTCCCAGCACCATTTACTAAATAGGGTGTCCTCTCCCCATTGTTTATTTTTGTCAGCATTGTCAAATATCAGCTGGTTTTAGGGATGTGGTTTTATTTCTGGGTTCTTTATTCTGTTGCATTGGTCAATCAGTCTATTCTTGTACCAGAACCATGCTGTTTTAGTTATTATAGCCTTATAGTATAATATGAAGTTGGGCAATGTGATGCCTCCACAACTGTTCTTTTTATTAGAATTGTTTTGGATATTTGGCCTCTTTTTTGGTTTCATATAAACTTTAAGATTGTTTTTTCTAGTTCTGTGAAGAACAAAGTTGGTATCTTGATTGGGATGATATTGAATCTGTAGATTGCTTGGGTAGTATAGTCATTTTAACAATATTGATTCTTCCAATCCATGAACATGAGATATTCTTCTATTTGTTTGTGTTATCTACAATTTCTTTCATCAGTGTTTTGTAGTTCTCATTGTAGAGATCTTTCACTTCCTAAGTTAGGTTTATTCCTAAATATTTTACTTTTTGTGGCTAGTGTGACGGGGACTAAGCTCTTGATTTGCTTCTTGGCTTGAGCATTGTTGATATATAGGAACACTGCTGATTTCTGTACACGGATTTTGTATCCTGAGACTTTCCTGAAGTCATTTACCGGGTCTAGAAGCTTCTTGGAGGAGTCTTCAGGGTTTTTTAGGTATACAATCATGTAATTCACAAATAGGGATAATTGACTTTCTTCTTCTTGATTTGGATGCCTTTTATTTCTTTCTCTTGCTGGACTGCTTTTTCTAAGACTTCTAGTATGATGTTGAATAAGAGTGGTAGGAGTGGACATCCCTGTCTTGTTTCTGTTCTCAGCAGGAATATTGTCAGCTTTTCTCAGTTAAGTATGATGTTGGTTATGTGCTTGCCATATATGTCTTTTATTATTTTGAGATATATTCCTTCAATGCTCAGTTTGTTAAGGTTTTTTTTTTTTTTAATCATGGAGGGATGTTGGATTTGGTTGAATGTCTTTTCTGCACCTACTGAGATGATCATATGCTTTTTATTTTTGCTTCTGTTTATGTGGTGGATCACATTAATTGATTGGCAGATATTGAATGATCCTTGCATCTCTGGAATAAAACCTACTTGGTTGTGATGCTTGCTGTTGGATTTGATTTGCCACTATATTGTTAAGGATTTTAACATCAATATACATCAGGGAAACAGGCCTGTAGTTTTCTTTTTTTATTGTGTACTTGCCTGATTTGGTATCAGTGTGATACTGGTTTCACAGAATGAGTTGGGAAGGAGTCCCTCTTCCTTGATTTTCTAGAATAATTTCAGTACGTTTGGCACCAGCTCTTCTTTATACTTCTTATAAGATTTGGGTGTAAATCTCTCTGGCTCTGGGCTTTTTTTTTTTCCTTTCCTGATTCAATTTCATTGCTGATTATTGGTCTATTCAGAGTATCTATTTCTTCCTGGTTCTGTCTTGAGAGGTTGTATGTTTCCAAGAATTTATCCATTTCCTCCACGTTTTCCAGTTTGTTGCTACAGAGGTGGCCATAGTAGTCTCTGATGATCTTTTTTATTTCTTCAGTATTGGTCGTTATGTCACCGCTGTCATTTCTGAGTGAATTTATTTGTGTTTTCTCTTTTTTTTTTCTTGGTTAGTCTAGGTAGCCATCTGTCAGCTTTGTTCATCCTTTAAAAAAAAACAACTTTTTGATTCATTCATCCTTTGTATCATTTTTTTGGCTGCAATATCATTTATTTCTGCTCTGATATTTGTTATTTCTTTTCTTCTGTTAGTTCTAGGTAGCTTGTTGTTTTTCTAGTCCCTTGAGGTACAAAGTTAAGCTGTTAATTTCTGACCTCTCTATATTTTAGATGTAGGAATTTAATGCTATAAACATTTCACTCAAAACTGATTTTGCTATGTTCCAGAAGTTTTGGTATGTTGTGCCACTACTTTAGTTTGTTTCCTTTTTTTTAATGTTCCCTGAGGGGGGTGTACCATTCCTGGAAGTACAGCAATACCAGGTCGATGTGTGGAGCGGACAAAGCAAGCTCCTATTCCATCTCCCTGTTCTAAAAATCCATTTAATATATTATCCTCAGATAGAGGATGTATCAGATATTAAACTTCTAAGACAAACATTTTTATTTCTGCCTTAATTTCACTGTTTACCCAAGGGTCATTCAAGAATGAGTTGTTCAGTTTCCATGTAGCGGTATAGTTTTGGGATCTCTTCTTAGTTTTGATCTCTAATTTTATTCCACTGTGGTCTGAGAAGATGCTTGGCATAATTCTGATATTTTAAAATCTATTGAGACTTGCTTTATGTCCAAGCATATGGTCTATTTTGGAAATTGTTCCATTCAGAGATGAGAAGAATGTATACTCTGCAGTTGTTGGGTGGAAACTTCTATAGATGTCTGTTAGGTCCATTTGGTCTATAGTCCAGTTTAAGTAGTGTTTCTTTACTAATCTTCTATTTTGATGATGTCTCTAGTGACGTCAGTGGGATGCTGAAGCCACCCACCATTATGGTATTGCTACTGATATGTTTTTGGAGGTCAGATAACGTTTACTTCATGAATTTGGCTGCTCTGATGTTCCATGCATATATGATTACGATGGTTAAATCTTCTTGCTGAATTTCACCCTTTATCATTATATAATGCTTGTCTTTGTCTTTATTTTGCTGTATTTGGTTTAAAGTCTGAGCTATCGGGGCTGGGCTTGGTGGCTCAGTCTGTAATTCCAGCACTTTGGGAGGCCGATGTGAGTGGACTGCTTGAGCCCACGGGTTCAAGACCCACCCAGGCAACTTGGTAAGACCTCGTCTCTACAATAAATAAAAAATTAGCTGGGCATGGTAGCACATGCCTGTAGTTCCGGCTACTTGGAAGGCTGAGGCAGAAGGATTGTTGGAGCCCAGCAAATTGATGCTGGGGTAGCCATGAGTGTGCCACTGCACTCTAGCCTGGGCATCAGAGTGAGACTCCAACTAAAAAAAATAAAATAAAAAATAAAGTCTGGGCTATCTGATATGAGGATGGCTATTCCTGCTTGTTTTTGTTGTCCATTTGCCTGATATATCTTTTTTCACCTATTTACTTTGAGTCTGTGACTATCTTTGGCCAGTACATGGGTCTCTTGTAGGCAGCATATAATTGGGTCTTTTTTTTTTTTTAATCCAGTTTGCCACTCTAATTCTTTTAAGTGGAGTGTTAGACCATTTACATTCAGGGTTAATACTGATATGTCAGGTTGTGTTCCTGCCATATTGTTGTAAGCTAGCTGACCTGGGGATTTGAACGTATACTTGTTTTATAGGAACTGTGAGCTCTGTATTTATGTACTCTTTTGTGATAGTGAGAAGTATTGTTTCATTTCCAAGTTTAGAACTCCTTTGAGCATCTTTTGTAGTGCTGGTTTAGTGGTGACAAATTTCCTTAGTGTGTGTTTGTCACAGAAGGACTTTATTTCTCCTTCATTTATGAAGCTTAGTTTGGCTGGATATAAAATTCTTGGTTGAAATTTTTTTTTTCTTTCAAAAGTTGAGAATATGTCCCCATTCTCTTCTGGCTTGTAGAGTTTCTACTGAGAAGTCTGCTGTTAGTCTAATGTCTTTTCTCTTTTCTTTTATAAGTGATTTGGCACTTCTCTCTTGCTGCTCTTAAGATATTTTCTTGGGTTATGCTGACTTTGGAGAATCTGACAATGATATGTCTTGGTGAGGTTTTTCTTGTGTTGTATCTTACAGGAGTTCTTTGGGCTTCTTGTATCTGTATGTCTAGGTTTTTCTCAAGTTGGAGGAAGTTTTTCTGAATTATTTCATCAAATATATTTTCCATACTTTTTACTTTTAACTTCTTCCTCTGAAATGCCTATGATTTTTAGGTCTGGTCACTTTACATAGTCCCATATTTCTTGTAGGCTTTGCTCATTCTTCTTCTTTTTTCTTTGTTTCTGTCTTACTGGGTTAGTTTGAAGAACCTGTCTCCCATCCTTGAGATTCTTTCTTCTGCTTGTCCTAGCTTACTGTTATAGCTTTGTATCTCCCCCACTGAGTTTTAAAGTTTTACTTGGGTTTTTAAAAAAAATGCTGTCAAACTCTCATTTCACCTCCTGAATTGTACTGCAAATTTCTTTGTATTGGTCATCAGCTTTATCTTGCATCTTGCTTAGCTTCTTTATAATCAATATTCCGAATTCATTTTCTGACATTTCAAGGATTTCATTGTGGTTAGGTTCTGTTGTTGGAAAAACTGGTGAGCCCCTTTGAAGGAGTAACACTCTGTTTTTTCATATTTTCAGAGTTGTTTCTCTGTTTTTTTCTCATCTGGATGAACTACAGTGGCTAATCTGCATGAGTTCCTTTGATATAGATAATCTGTGTATATAGGCTTTCCCAAATGCCAATTGTTGTTTAATATGGAAAAAAGGATGTGCTTTTTTTCATTTAAAGTTAAACATCACACTTTCTTCTAGAGTGATTGTCCTTATATTTAAATCTCTACATTCTCTGGTGTTACCTTTTGGTAATTTTTTTACCCACTCACTAATTTTATTTAAAAACTTTTAAAATGCAAGCTTTACAAGAAATACATAGTAAACTGAAACAAAAGTTTTGAACATAAAATTTGAATGCTAATGGCCAGATTGGCATCCCTATAGATCTACAAGTTATACTGTAAATGAAAGAAAGATTTTATAAAGTGTGTGCTTGTATTTCAGAACTACTAAGCAAGAACATACTTGATTAGTGCAATTAGACATCTATTCTGTAACATATTATTTTGAAGAAAATCAATAAAATAGAATTAGAGTCAAAGTAGGCATTTAGAAGTGCCACTTCATGATCTGAATGCTATGTATACTGTTTTCAGCCTTAAATATATGTTTAGTGTTTACTATAAAGCAGACCGTGGGTGCTTAAGATATAAATTTCCCCTAATTAGTTTGTAGTTACTAAAGGAAATAAAAAGTTTTAAAAAGCTGTAAGAGTTACTAATGCTTCAAGAGTTTGAAGTGGGAGAATACACTTCTAGCTGAGAATCAGGGAGATAGCACTATGTACATTCATTTATTAATATATATTTATAACCACCTTGAATCTACAGTTCTGCCTTAAGCACTGGTGTTTCAACAGCACAAAAAGTAGATAAAAATTCCTATACTCAACAGAGCTTAAAGAAGGGACAGAGACAGATAATAAACAAGGAAATATGTAAAATACGTAGGATTTCAGTTTTTATGAGAAACAATAATGTCAGGAAAGGGAATAAAGAACACTGGAAATTGGATGCAATACTAGAAAGGCCGGTTAGGAGAGATAGGATAAAAGACAAAAGCCCCGAAGAAGGCACATGTCTGAGTTCTGAAAAACAGTAAAGAGATCAGTAGTGCTGAGCAAAAGCAAAAAGAATTAATAAGGTGTGGGTCAGAGAGTTAAGGGGAGCTAGATGAGGTAAGGCTTTATAGACCATTTTAAGGGCTTTGGTTTTTAATCTGACTTACATGGGAGGCAAGAGGGAATACTGAACAGGGGTGACGAGATATGACTTAAATTTTAACAAACTTGTACTGTTGACATAGATTGTACATTTTTTCTGGGTATGCCAAGAACGCAAAGTCTTCCTTAGGTCTATATTAATAGCCAATAACCTTGAGGGATGAAGTAATGTCTTCCTGAAGAAAAGGAGGAGGCTTGCTTGCTGCCTACTATAAAAGTGGTAGATTCCCCAAGTTCAGGGTTTCTCAGCTACTATGAAAACCCACCGTATCCACCTGAGTTCTTCTGTGTCACCATTGGCATTTGGCGGGCATGCAGAACTGGTACCATCATGAAATGCATGCTGTTTGCTGTGAAATGAGGTGGTAGTTGGAAGCAAAGTGTGATCAACAGAGGCTTTTAAAAAAAGAATTTGTAAGAGTACTTTTAGGCTGATTTGTTTAAAATTTTGTATAGAGACAAGGTCTTGCTCTGTCATCCAGGAGGGAGTACAGTGGTGCTCTCATAGCTGACTGCAGCCTCAAACTCCTGGGCTCAAGCAATCCGCCTCAGCCTCCTGAACAGTAGGAAAGATGGGTGTTTGGCACCACACCCGACCAATTGTTTTTACCTTTTGTAGATACGGGGTCTCACTATGTTGCTCAGGTTGACCTCAAACTCCTGACCTCAAGCAATCTTCCCACGTTGGTCTCCAAATTGCTGGGATTACAGGCATGAGCCATTGTGCCTTGCCAGGTTGATTTATTATTACATAACAAATAACTGGATATCCCGAGTGGTTTATGAGTGAGAAGCCATAAACCACTCGGGATATCCAGTTATTTGGTATTTAAGAACGACTACTTCCATACATAGCTTAACCCTCTGTTCAGGAAACTTCCTCTATCAAGTCTGTATCAGTTTGCTGCAGACATATAAACCCGTGCTATAGTCCTGTGGCTAGTTCCCTATTTTTATAAATAAAGCTTTATTGGTACATGGCCACACCCATTTATTTACATATTGTCTATTTCTGGTTTTATGCTATTATGGCAGAGTGTGGTAGTTGCAACAGAGATTGCAATGCACACATGGCTAAAATGTTTGTTAGCTGGCTCTGTAAGAAGTTTGCTGATCTTTATTGTAGATCAACAATTTATACTCTTAAAAACTGAGAACTCTAAAGTACTTTTGCTGGTGTTATACCTTTTGGTATTTACCATATTACCGTGAGACAGATCATGTTCCTCGGCACCCCAGGCAAGACTCTGTTTTTCAGGGTTGTCTATACAGCTGGTAATCTTGAGACAAGGAAATGTCTTCCTTCAAATAAAGAGCAAGCTAGCTTCTTGCTATAAAACCAGCAGATCCTCTATGTTCAATGTTCCTCAGTTATGAAGCAAACCAACTTTGTGCACAGCTCCCAACCAGGTCATATTATATCCACCCTGTGGAACCTGGGGACAAAGGGAATCTGTACAAATATTTGGAGACTTATGCTGCTTGCTGTCCTTTGCTTCTGACCTAGAGAGTCTTGTATCTTCTGCCAGTATCCATGAAACAGCAGCAGGTTAATTTATTTGTGTGTAAGTAGTGTAAAATCAAATTCCAGATCCAATAATTAGAAATTCAAATTGAGAAAATTTACCAATATTTAATTCATTTAACAATAAAGCCATTACATGTTATATTAGTTGGCTTGGTCAGTCATAACAAAATACCACAGACTGGGTGGCTTAAAAAACAAAAAATTATTTCCTCGAAGTTCTAGAGGATAGAAATCTAAGGTCAAGATGCAGGCTATTTCGGTTTGTGATGGGGGCTCTCTTCCTGGCTCGCAGATGGCTGCTTTCTCATTGAATCCTTGCATGGTCTTTCTTCATGTGAGCACACCTGTATGTGCATGCAAAAGAGATCTCTCTACTCTACTTTTTTTTTTCCAGTGCAGGACACTTATTTTTATTTACTTATTTATATTTTTAATTTTAGATTCAAGGGGTACATGTGTTTGTTTGTTACATGGGTATATTATGCCATGGTGGAGATGGACTTCTAATGTACCCATTACCCACATATTGAATATTTGTACCCTCTGCCTCTTCTTACAACGATACCAATCCTGTGGAACTAGGGCCCCACCATTACAACTTCATTGAACATTGGTTACCTTCCTAAAGGTTCTGTTTTCAGGCTGGATGCAATGGCTCATGCCTATGATCCTAGCACTTTGGGAGGCTGAGGCAGGAAGTTTGCTTGAGGCCAGGGGTTTGAGACAAGCCTGATCAACATAGCAAGAACCTGTCTTTATAAAAAATAAAAAGTTGAGGGTAGTGACAAATGCCTGTAGTCCTGTAGTCCCACCTACTCAGAAGATTGAAGTGGGAAGATTACTTGAGCCCAGGAGTTTGTGGCTGCACTGAGCTATGACTGTGTCACTGCACTCAAGTCTGGGTGTCCCTAAAAAAAAAAAAAAAAGGCAAAAAAATCAAGTAAAAGCTCTCTCCCTGAATATAGTCACATTGGGGGTTAAGGATTCAATGTATGAGTTTTGGGGGACATAATTCTGTCTATACTACATGTTAATATAAATAACACGATTTTATGAAATAATTTTTTTTTTTGAGTCAGAATTTTACTCTGTTACCCCAGCTGGAGTACAGTGGCCCAAATACAGTTCACCACAGCCTTGACTTACTAGATTCAGGTAATCCTTCCATCTCGACCTTTGTAGTAACTGGGACTACAGGCACACACCACCACACCCAGCAAACTTTAAAAAAATTTATTGTATAGAAGAGGTCTGGCTATGTTGCCCAGGCTAGTCTCAAACTCCTGAGCTGAAGCAATTCTCTTGCCTCAGCCTTCCAAAGTGCTAGTATTACAGGTGTGAGCCACTATACCTGGTCTATGAAATAATTATATTTTCCAAAACACAAAATAATTTTTTGAGAACGGTACTGTTTTTCACATTTGCAAATATCTTTACTGTCTGGCTTCATAAAAGAAAGCTGAATTCTTCTGTCTTGCATTCACTATATTGCAATATGTTATTTTGGTTAAGTATAGTGCAAATATGTAGTTAAAAAAGGGAAGAATATTTTAATGCCCTTCTCAAAAAAGTGTAGCTATTCTACTCAATAGGTGGTAGTTTCTTAAAAGTTAATTGCAAATTAAAATCTGCAACCACATAAATGAACTTTTTGTACTCTGTTATATTAAAGTCTCCTGGCTTTTTATTATTTTATAATAAATTAATAAATATTTAAAATTTTATCAGTTTTAATTTCTTTGTTTTTATTTTTTAAATCTTTTATTTTAAAGTTGTGGGGTACAACTCAGGGTTAGTTTTAATTTCTAATATTCAATAGGGATTGGTAAAACCTACATAATGTTTGCTTTGAAAAGATCTTTTAGCTTGCAAGATTTTGTAATATTATGCTTTGGCCATTTGGAAAACATTGGTTCACTGAATTGTGCAGATCTTCTAAGTGTTGAAACATTCGGTTTCTAAAACATTAAATAGTTTTTCCACTAGTCTCATCAGAGAAGTCTAAGTACTGAGAAACTATTAAGCTTATTAGGGCAAATACATGCTTTCCAAAATTCTAATTTTTGCTTCAAAACTTGAGTTTTATCATTGGCAACAAATCATTAAAAACAACTCTCAGTTGTTTCTTTAAAGTAAGAGGTACAATTTGCTCACTCTTGAGAGTATGTCCTGCGAAATCGCCACGTGTAAATAACCATGGTTACTCTGCCTGCTGTTCTGTCAAGTAAAAAATGAAGTCTCATGAAAAAAGAGCTGTTTCAGCTTGCAACTGCTTTTCCTCAAGACAGTCACTGTACCTGCAGCAGATACACTATACTATATGCATACCTCCATTTCACCACACAGAATGTTTTAAAAAATATGTACTTGAGTCAAGATTTAGTAAAATTAATAACTTTCATTGTTTCACCAAAGACAACTTAAGTGAAAGTTGAATTTACTGATTTATTTGTTGCAAATACAGGATAGCAAAGAATAAAAAATGAGTACTAATACAGTGGGGTGCTAAAGTGCCGGCAATTTTATTAACTATTGCTTTTATACCATCAGCATACATGCCCACAGTGTGAAAATGGGTAATAATGTCTTAGTATTATTATGAAAACAGTTTTCACCTCATGGAGTGCCTACAGACCACATTTTGAGATCTACCACTTCATACTTTGTATCAGCAGTTCCCAACCTTTTTGGTATCAAGGGCTGGATTCATGGAAGACAATTTTTCCATGGACAGGGGTGGGGGGGTGGGGAGATTGGATCATGAGGCAGTAGAGTCTCATAAGGAGCACGCACAACCTAGATCCCTTGCCTGCCCAGTTCACAATAGAGTTCGTGCTCCTATGAGAATCTAATGCTGCTACTTATCTGACAGAATATGGAGCTCTACTCACCTGACACTCACCTCCTACTGTATGACCTGGCTCCTAACAGGTCGTGGCACAGGAGTTGGCGACACTTGCTTTATATCATACTTAGCCAAATCCTTCAAGCTTGTAAGGCCAAGCAACTCCTACACAGGAAGAATTCCATACAGACCTATCTGAAAGTTCCTAATGTAGTTTTTCAACTTTAAATGATGGGTTCCACATTTGGCATATCAAAAGAATCATCTAGTTAGATTCTAATTCCATCTAACATGTCGTATATTCACTTGTCTTTCTTTAACCTCCAGAATGTAGAATTTTTTTTTTTTTTTTTTTTTTTTAGTTGCTTCTATCCTTGGTATCCAGAAAAGTGCCTGGTACATAGTTAGAGTTTACTACTGTTGCTGAACAAAGAAATTCTACAGGATTGCCAGCCTGGAAGGAACAAAACACCCCTGAGCCCATATTCTCCTCTGGCTACTCTTCCATTTGTTTGCTCCCCTTTACACCTAAACATCTTAGAAGACCCAGCTCTACCGTCTTCCTATTTCCTTTTCCTCACATTTTTATTTTGAAAAATTTCAAATATAAAAAGTGGAAAATACAATGAGCAACTAACAAGATACCCTTTACCTGGATTCATAAACCATTTGCATTTTGAGATATTTGTTTTACTTCTCTCCACTTATATACATATACCCACATACATATACATGCTTTTTAATGAAGTTGTGGACATCAAGATATTTCATACTTAAATTCTTCAGCATCTGTCCCATTAACGCAAGGATGTTTTCTTACATAATTACATTAAAATTATCACATCCAAGAAATTTAAAACTGATACAATATAATCTATTATCTAATATACTCTATATTTAAGTATCTCAGTTTTCCTCAGAATGTCCTTTGTGTCTGTTTTCCCCTATTCAGTATTCAGTCATAGGTCATGGACTACATTAGTTTTTTAGTTTCCTTTAAATTAGAAAAGTTTTATTTTGTCTTTCAATAATATGAACTTTGTTTTTCGAGTCAAGGTCTCACTCTGTTGTCCAGGCTGCAGTGTAGTGGTACAATCACAGCTCACTGCAGCCTTTACCTCCCAAGTAGCTGGGACTACAGGTGCACACGACTACTCTTGGCTAACTTTTTGATTTTTTTTGTAGACAAGGTTTCACTATGGTGCCTAGGCTGGTCTTGAAATCTTGGTCTCAAGTGATCCTCTTGCCTTGGCCTCCCAAAGTGCTGGGATAACAGGTGTGAGCCTGGTCATTAACATGAACATTTCTGAAATGTCTTGAAGAGTATTCCACAATCTGGATTTGTCTGATTGTTCCCTCTTGATTAGATTTAGGTTAAATATGATAGCAAGAACACTACAAAAATGGTGTTATTGCTTTCCTATTGTATCACATATTATGTTAGTTTATCCCATTATAGGAGGTGCTAAGTTTGATGTTTGTGGTGTCCATTGGAGAGGTACCATTTTCATTTTGTGATTAATAAGTACTATATGGGGCCATGTAAATATCCTTTTACTTGATGGTTTTAGCATCCCTTGATATTCCTTAATTCTTCCTCCCTTTTTCTTTTAAATCCATTCTAATCAGGCTTTCATCACCATCACTCCATTTAGGTTTTTTTTGTCAAGGTCACTAATGATGGTGTACATTGCCAACTCCAATAATTTCAAAGTCCTCATCTTTCTTGACCCATCAGTGACTTAGTTGATAACTGCTTCTTCAAATGCTGTTTTCATTTGGGATTCAGGACACTACTCTCTGAGTTCTCCTACTTTGCAGACTATACTTGGTCATTCTCAATCTTTCCCAGGTCCAATGCCTCAGATCCAAGTCAGATTTTGCCTGGATTATTGAACACAGCCTCTAACTTGTCTCCATAGGTTCCTTACAGTCTATTCTTAATATAGCAGTCAGAAAGGATACTTTAAAAATACAAATCAGATTATGTTACTCCAATATGCAAAAACCTTAAATGGCTTTCTACATAACTCTAACATCTTAAGTCTCATCCAAGTCCTATTCAAGGCCTTCCAATCCTACAAGATCTAGCACCCTCCTTCTGATACTTCATCTGTCACCACTGTCTTTCTTGACTTGCTGTAGTATAGTCATACAGGTTGAGTATCCCTTGTCTGAAATGCCTGGGCCAAGAAGTATTTCAGAATATTTGCATTATATTGCTTAAACATCCCTAATTTGAAAATCCAAAAACTAAAATGCTCCAAGAGCACTTTCTTTGAATGTTATGTTGGTGCTTAGAAAGTTTTGTATCTTGAAGCAATGTGGGACTTGGGAATTTTGGATTAGGGATGTTCCACCTGAATGTTCTGGCATAGAGCTACAGCTCTAGCTTCAATAGTCTCTGATATTTCTCATCCATATGGAGCATGCTGCTGCCTTGAGATTTTGCTTTTTGTGTTTCATATGTTTGGAATATTATAACCAATAACTGGTTTGTTCCTTCACTTTCTTCAAGTCTCAGTTCAAATGTCACATTTTCAAAGGGGCCTTCCCTGACCACTATCTATCTACCGTTCACTCTCTATCCTCCTAACCTTGCTCTCTCTTTTTATTTCACAGCATATATATATATATTCTGTATTTTTAAACTGTCTTTCCCTTTTCCCTGGGAACAGGGATTTTTTGTCTTGAGTTCACCTCTATGTCCCCAGAACCTAGAACAGTTCTTGATATGTAATATAAATTTAATTTTTATAGGTTGAATATTTGTTAAATGATGGGCTGCTTATATATTTTATAACTCTGGTGATGAATTATCTTTGTGAAGTCCATGCATTATATAATATCCTGAAGTGTAGAAGGATCAACTCACATGCTTACTGCTCTGATACTCAACTCTTTATTTCTGGACCTTGAGGATATTCTTTCTTGTGAGTCTAGCTATACATTAAAAATATTAATTATTATTCCAGTCCTGTATATGTTTACAGTAGGAGAATTTTTAGCTAATTTAATTTAACGTAATTTACTAAACCCCAGAACTTGTTAATCTAATTACAGAATACTTTCTTTTAACCAGGCACAGAAAGACAAATACTGCATGATCTCATTTATTTGTGGAATCTAAAAAAACAAAACAAAAACAGAACTCATAGAAGCAGAGAGTAAAATGGTGGTTACCAGGGGCTAGGTAGGGGAGAGAAGAGTAATGGTAGGAAAAAGAAGTTCTGCAGATCAATTGTACAGCATGGTGAATACAGTTAATAATAATAAATTGCATACTTGGAAACTGCTTAAGATAGATTTTAAATGTTCTCAACATAAAAAATAAGTGAGGTGATGGATATGTTAATTCGTTTGATTTAATTATACCACAATATATACATAAAGCAAAATATCATGTTTATACCTTAAATACATACAACTTTTCAACAGTCAATTAAACAATTTAAAAACATACTTTCAGTGTGAAAACGTGTAAAGAAAAAATATATAACAATGGGTGTTTCTTTAATGCTATTGATCTGGATACTGCCAGAGCTTCACAGCAACCTGCCAACATGGCAGGCTATGTTGAACTCTTCTGCCGTGGAAGAGGCAGCAGTTTGCCCTCACTGGAAGAGAAACTTACTGGGGATTGGGGTTTCCCTTACCTGTGTCAAATTATTTCACAGCATACACATATATTCTGTATTTTTATACTGTCTTTCCCTTTTCCCTAGGGACAGGGATTTTTGTCTTGAGTTCACCTCTATGTCCCCAGAACCTAGAACAGTACTTGATATGTAATATAAATTTAATTTTTATAGGTTGAATATTTGTTAAATGATGGACTGTTTATATATTTTATAACTTCTGGTGATGAATTATCTGTGTGAATTCTATGCATTATATAATATCTGTCACCTCTCCACCAGTGGATTTACTAAATGCTTTCCTTCCTTCCTTTGAGACAGGGTCTCACTATGTTGCCTTGACTGGAGTGCAATAGCTATTTGTGGGTGCAATCATAGCATACCACTAAACTCCAGTCAAGGCAACATAGACCCTGTCTCTTATTACTCTGAAGTAGCCCACCTGATAGAAATATAGAATAGGCTATTGAAGACTCAGTTACAGCAACAGCTGGGTGACAAGGTCTTACAGGGTTAGGGTTCTGTTGATCCTGTATGTACCCTGAACCATAAACTAGTAATTCATTTCTCCCACAGCCACAAATCTAGATGCCAAGGATTAGATGTGTCTAATTCATATCCTTAATGGCCCATTTATAAAATTTTTGCTTCCTTTCTCCAATTGGTTGTGCTAATTTAAAGGCCCTAGTTCCCAAGGGACAGGGGGGAAAAGAAAGAGGATGTTTCTATCAGAGAACATAATAATTTCTGAACTAGAAGCTGAGGCAGCCACTTGGCCATTTTGGACTCCTCGTGTCATTGAAACAACAGGCAAAGAAGAAGCTACTGTAAGCATGGCATGATTTGTTCTGATTATCAACGGGAAATAAAGTTACTATTATACAATGGGACCCAGAAGGAGGTATCTAGAACTCAGGATTTTCTGGAGATCTCTCTTAGCACCTACCTAAAGTGAAAAAGTTAATGGAAGACACTATAATTCACTAAGACATTATCACTAATGACCCAGAATCTACAGAAATAAAAGTTTGTGTCAAATGCCAGGTAAAGAATCCCCCCAAATCAAGGTGCCATTATTGGCAATTTCTATCCTTATTTTTCCAACAGGTCATATGACCAGTTTATAACTTCCTATTTCTTTACCCATTCCACATTTTCCTCTACCTGTACCTTGTAAAACTACAATATAGCACTGCAAAGTGTTGTCTCCCAGTACTGCAGCTGTGTTGTTGTTGTTCTTTTTTTTTCAGAAAGCAGGATTTATTGAGGGGATAGAAAAGCTCCCACAGTGGGAGGGAACCCGAGAGGGTTGCCCCAAGCTGTGTTCTTAATAGCCCATTGCAACATTTTATCAGGCTACCTAGTATATGTCAAAGTAAAAAACAAACATTAAAAACAAAACATAGACATAAACAAAAACCATGAAAAAAAACATTTCTTAATAAAGTGCCATAGTCCCCAGAAGAATAAATCAAGTCAGAAGATTTTATTCTCCCTTCCAAGAATGGGTATCAGAATTTATATAACATACATAGAAAGTCATTGGCCTAAGGGAGGTAGCATGATGTGGTAAAAAGAACACTGGACTAACAAATAGAAGACCCTGAGTTCTAATTCCAGTATTGCCATCAACTAGGAACGTGGACTTAAAAAAAAAAAAAATTACTTAAGCCCTGAATCTCAGATACCAAACATGTAAAACTAAAAAAGTTTTCAAACTTTTGAGTTTTTAAAGAGCTGCATAATATTTCCTTCAACAAACATCTCTTGAAAAATGTAGTACATAAGATGAGAAATATGATGATAGTAGAGCATACATATATGTGGTGTGCAATGTTCACACCCTCCCGCCATATCATGTGACCTGAAGACACAACAGCATAGTTTCACACAAGATGATCAATGAAACTCCCAACAAATTTAAAAATTTCTTAATTTTCCTAATCAATTGACTGAGATAAAAGTACTTCTCTGTATGTCCCCAGAAAGCAATCAGACTAAAGTGCAAAACTATGTGAACTTAGAAAATATTGTGTTGTGATATGGAAATGAAAAGTAATGATGTAATGATAAATGGAAACAGAAGATGGCAACCTTCAAAGTATTTGAAAATAAGAGTGTAATGACTTGGTTTGTTTACGGCATAGATTTGGGAGGCACAAGAAGTCTAGCACATGTAAAAGAGTTCTAACTGACAGAAAAAAAGTCTGATCTTTGCAGCACATAAATCCATACCTTCAGATGACTAATGAGTTTATCGAAGCAGATGAAAAGAAGACGTGCAGCTGGAACAAGTATTCTGATATTTGTTGAAAGAATATAATTCACTGCTTTACTGGCCTGATGAACTAGTATACCTTGCCAGTATGGTCAGCTCAAATCAAATTCCTTACTTAACACATATGCAAAGACCATGACAATGTTTCCCCACTACTTTGTTTCTTAACAATAGTAAAATAAACTTTGCATGAAACTATTTAAAACCTTTGTATTTAATATTTTAATAAAGTCAAAATAACTTATTGGATTCTATAGTACAGTATTATTCTTACACACAAGAATATATAAAAATTCACTTCTGGAAACCAGGTTTTTTTTAGGTCCTAGACTTTTGTATTGGATTTGACAGTACCATTAAACACAGTTAATACTGCCGTTGGGGCCAAAATAAGAGTAGCAATTTATCTAGAAAACAAACTATAAGGCCAAGTGCAGTGGCTCACACCTGTAATCCCAATGTTTTGGGAGGTCAAGCTGGGAGGACTGCTTGAAGCCAGGAGTGCGAGATATACTTGGACAACATAGCAAGATCTTGTCTGTATAAAAAAAACAAATAAAAATTAGCTGGATGTTGTGGCACTTACTTGTAGTCCTAGCTACTTGGGAGGCTGAGGCAGGAGGATTGCTTTTGCTCAGGAGTTCAAAGTTACAACGAGCTATGATTATTAACATTACACTCCAGCTTGGGTGACAGAGTGAGAACCTATCTCAAAAAAGAAAAAAAGCAAACTATATTCCAGGAATTATGTAGAGGTCACTGTGTACCCATAGACTCATAGTATGGGGTGCTCTGACTCTCCTATAATAGATGAGACATTAAATAGTTCAGTAGGAATTTAAACTTCCATCTAATTATTAATTGCAGGCATTTCTTGAAATTCCTATTTCTACTCAAAGCAAGCATCAATATGGTGCAATATAAATTTGGGAGAATAAATTTGGATATTTCTCTTACTTGGCCATTTTTATACTTATGTTTATCACATCTTTTCAAAAGTAAAGACTTTGCACTTAATAGACTAAGGTGTTTCTCTATTCATCCAAAACCATCAAGTTTCTGACGAGATAAATAGTCACATTTATAAAGTTTGTACCACCACTAATAAATATAAAATAATTTTGTCATGTCCCTGAAGGCAATAAAGTACTTACAGTGACTACATCTTTTCAACTTCTAAAAAAAATTTAACAAATTCATGACTCACCTTCCAAGCATGATAAGTACCAGAAGGATCTGTCTGATATAATCTGGGGATACCATCATCATCAAAACCTACAATTAAGGCAGAGATACCAAAAGGTCTTCTTCCATTGCTCTGGGTATATTTCTGAAAAATAAAAAAGATTTTTAGGATTACACTGTTATTTATTAAACAAAGTGTTAATAATAAATAAAGCATTGCTGCCCAAATGATATATTTTCTTGTTTCTTATTCTATGTACATTAAAGCTTTTTTGGTGATCCTTTCTGGACTAATCTCAATTCATGATGAAATATGCTATATAGTCTATAAAATAAAATCATAAGTTTGTTTACATATGGTCTTAAAATTTTCTTGTTGCTTTGTATAGATTTTGGTAACATAACCAGATTGTCATTTCTTTCATATAGCAGAGAACTGTGTATGCCATACCATTTTGGTTCTCAGTAAGGCTGATTTTCAATAAGCCATGACTGGAAACATGTTCTTGGCTTACCTTGAGGGATACTATAATTGTTACTATTATCATCAAGTATTCTTATTTGATACTATTATCATCAAGTATGTTCTGTTTACTATACACTATGTTATCACTACTCAAAAACCCAAGTAAGACATTTCTTTCAGTCCCAGGACAACAAAACTTTTGCTTCTCTTGAAGAAAAGGCATGCTTTTTCCTCACAAACAAGGAGTCACTGGAAACTGATTGTATATCTTTTTACTTTGGTGCCAAGGAACTTGGATTTGTGCTACAGAGTGGAATTCACATTAAGACTGATGGCCCTAGAGGTCATGCAAAGAAGCAGTCCTGAGAGAAAGCTAAGGATTTAATTTTTAGGCTACTTTACATAACTATAAGTCTGTTGTTGTATATAACTGTGTATAAATCTGTGGCTTGAAATAGCATTATGTTAACTTTTTTCCTAATTTTGTCTACATAGCACATCTACTTTCTAATTTTTAAATTTTTGTATCATTAAAAAATTATATGTATGTATATTTAATAATTGTACACGTTTATAAAATACAGAGTGATTTGTTTTTCTTCTTTTTAGAGTTGGGGGTCTTTCTTTCCCAGGCTGGAGTACAGTGGAACAATCATGGCTCACTACAGCCTTGAACTCTTGGGCTCAAGTGATCTTCCCACCTCAGGCTCCCAAGTAGCTGGGATTATAGTCGCATGCCACCATACCTGGCTAATTTTTAAACATTTTTTATAGAAATGGGGACTTGGATTCTACAGTGCAGTCTTATTCTTACACACAAGAATATACAAAAATTCACTTCTGGAAACCAGATTTCTCTAGGCCCTAGATTATTTTGCCCAGTCTGGTCTCTAACTCCCGAGCTCTAACGATCCTCCAACCTTGACCTCCCAAATTAGTGGGATTACAGGTGTGAACTACTGCATCAGGCTAAGAGTGATATTTTGATAAATGTATACAATGTGTGATGATCAATTAAGGGTAATTAGCCCACTGTCTCAAACATTTATCATTTCTTTGTGTTGGGAACATTCAAAATCCTCTTATTCCTATCTAGCTGTAATTCTGTATTCTCTCCCTATCACCCCTCCACTCTCTCCTTCCTTTATTAACCAGTATTCTACTCTGTTTCTATGAGCACAACTTTTGAAGTGCCCACATATGAGTGAGAACACGCAGTATTTGCTTTTCTATTATTATCAGGTATGACATATTTCACACAATATAATGTCCTCCAGGCTCATCCATGTTGTCATGAATGACAGAATCTCATGCTTTTTTATGGATGAATAGTATTCTATTTGTATTTGTACCACATTTTCTTTATTAATTCGTCTACTGATGAACACTTAGGTTGATTCCATATTTTGGCTATTGTGAATAGTGCTGCAATAAACGTGGGGATGCATGTACTTCTTCAATACACCAGTTTCCTTTCTTTTGGCTATACACCCAGTGGTGGGATTGCTGGATCACAAGGTAGTTCTATTTTTAGTTTTTTGATGAACCTCCATATTGTTTTCCATAATGGCTAGACTAACTTACATTTCTACCAACAGTGTATACAAGTTCTCTTTTCTCTGAATCCTTGCAGCATTTCATTATTTTTTGTCTGCTAGGTTTTTTCTCCAACTTATTATTTTATTTTAGATTCATGGGGTATATATGCAGGTTTGTTATATAGGTATTTTATATTTATTAGTGGTGGTACAAACCTTTTAGCATGATGGGAGGTCTGGGCTTCTACTGATCTCACCATGCTTACCAGGTAGTGAGCATGGTACCTGATGGGTGGTTTTTCAATTGTTATCCCCACATTCCCCTTTCCCCTTTTAGTAGACCCCAGTGTCTGTAGTTCCCATCCTTGTGCCCGTGTGTCCAGTTTTTAGTCCCAACTTATAAGTGAGAACATGCTGTATTGTTTTGTTTCTGTGATAATTCACTTGGAATGATGGTCTCCATGTTGCTGCAATGACATGCTTTTGTTCTTTTTTATGGCCACAGAGAATTCCATAGCATACATGTACCACATTTTCTTTATCTCGTCCACCACTAATGGGCACCTAGATGGTTCCATGATTTTGCTATTGTGACTAGTGCTGCAATTAAACATACGAGTGCAAGTGACTTTTTGGTAAAACAATTTATGTTCCTTTGGGTATATACCCAGAAGTGAGATTGCTGGGTCAATATAGATCTTTGAGAAATCTCCAGACTGCTTTTCATAAGGGTTGAATTAGCTTACTTTCGCACCAACAGTGTATGAGCATTCCCCTTTCTCCACAGTCTCACCAATATCTGTTGTTTTTGACATTTTAATAATAGACATTCTGACTGGTGTGAGATGGTATCACATTGTGGTTTTAACTTGCATTTTTCTGATGATTAGTGATACTGAGCATTTTTTCATGTTTGTTGGCTGCTTTTGTGCCTTCCTTTGAGAAGTATTTGTTCATATCCTATGCTCACTGTGTGTGTGTGTGTGTGTGTGTGTGTGTGTGTGTGTGTGTTTGTGTGTGTGTGTGTGCCGGGCCTTACTCTGTCGCCCAGGCTGGAGTGCAGTGGCATAATCATGGCTCACCATAGTCTCAACCTCGTAGGCTTAGGGAATCCTTCCACCTCAGCCTCTTGAGTAGTTGGGACTACTGAGTAGTTGGAACTTCAGACGTGTGCCATCCGCCCAGTTCATTTTTTAAAAAAATATTTTTGTAGAGACAAGGTCTCACTATGTTGTCCAGACTGGTCTGGAACTCCTGGGCTCAAGTAATCCTCTTGCCTTGGCCTCCCTAAGTGTGATTACAGGCATGAGCCACTGTGTCCAGTCATTTGCCTCCTTTTTAATGAGGTTATTAGCCTTTTTCCTGCTTGAATTCCTTATAAATTCTGGATCAGGCCTTTGTTGGATGCAAAGTTTGCAAATATTTTTTCCCTTTCTGCAGGTTGTCTCTTTTCTGTACTGATGGTTTCCTTTGCTGTGCAGAAGTTTTTATACTTGATAAGGTTCCACTTGTTAATTTTAGCTTTTGCTGCCTTTGCTTTTGAGGATATAGTGATGAATTCATTGCCTAGGGTGATGTCCAGGAGAGTGTTTCCTAAGTTTTCTTCTAAGATGTTTATAGTTTGGGGTCTTATGTTTGAGTCTTTAATCCATTTTTAATTAATTTTTGCATACGGTGATAGGTAGAGGTCCAGCTTCATTCTTCTGCATATGGTTAGCCAATTTTCCCAGTATAATTTGATGAATAGGGTGTCTTATCCCCAATGTTTGTTTCTGTCAGCTTTGTCAAAGATGAGTTGGTTGTAGGTCAGTGGCTGTATTACTTGTGGGTTCTCTATTCTGTTCCATTGATCTATGTATCTATTTTTGTACTACTATCATGCTGTTTTGGTTACTGGAGCCTTGTAGTAAAGTTTAAAGTCTGGAAGTGTGATGCCTCTGCCTTTGTGTTTTTTGCTTAGGATTGTTTTGGCTATTTGAATTTTTTGCTTCCATATGAATTTAAGTATTGTCTTTTCTGCGTCTGTGAAAAATGGTGCTGGCAGTTTGATAGGAATTGTGTTGAGACTGTAGATTGCTTTAGGCAATATGGAAATCTTAACAATACTGATTCTTCCAATCCATGAGCATGGGATGTTTTTCCATTTGTTTGTGTGATCTTTCTTTCAGCAGTGTCTTGTCACTTTTTATCTTTGTTCACCTCTGTCATTCTTCACTTTGGTTAGATGTATTCCAAAGTATTTTGTGTGTGTGTGTGTATGGTTACTGTGAATGAGACTGTATTTTTTGTTTTGTTATGAGCTTGAGTCTCAGTCTGTGACACAGGCTAGAGTGCAATGGCATGATCATGGCTCACTGCAGCCTTGACCTCCTGGGCTCAAGCAATCTTTCTGCCTCAGCCTCCTGAATAGCTGGGACTACAGGCATGCACCACTATGCCCAGGTAATTTTAAAATGTTTTTTGTAGAGTTACTATGCTGCCTAGGCTAGTCTTGAACTCTTGGGCTCAAGCAATTCTTTCTTCTTAGCCTTCCAAATTGCTAGGTTTACAGGCATGAGCCACCACTCATGCCTGAGATTGTGTTTTTCACCTGTTTATTGTTGTTACATAAAAATGCAACTAATTTTTGAACACTGATTTTGTATCCTGAGACTTTGCGGACATCATTTATCAGTGCTAGGAGTTTTTTTTGGTGGAATCTTTTGGGTTTTCTAGAACAGAATCATATCATTTGCAAAGACCGATAATTTCACTTTGCCATTTCCTATTTGGAAACGTCTTATTTCTTTCTCTTGCCTGTTTTGGTTATGACTTTCAATATGTCTTTTTTATCACAGCCATTCAGACTGGAATGAGATAATATCTAAATGTGGTTTTGACTAGCATTTCCCTGATGATTAGTGATGGTGAGAATTTTTTTTCACATATATATGCCCATTTTTGTTACATTGTTTTTTAATAATTTTTTTCTTTTTTTTTATTATAAAGATGTGGGGTACAATTCAGGGTTAGGTATACAAATGTTGATCATGCAGGTATCCTTGTTGTTGAGTTGTGCCCCTCCCTCCCCAGCAGTTCCCCTCAACTGTCAATCCCACCCCCCTCCCCTGACAGTTTCCCACTACTACCAATCCCTTTCTTATAGTATTGTAATTGTTCAAGTTCCGCTGATGAGTGAGCACATATGGCACTCTGTTCTTTGTGTTTGTGATAGATCACTGAGTATGATCAACTCTAAATCCATCCAAGTTGCTGTGAAGTCCATATGTTTGTCCTTCTTTATGGCTGCATAATATTCCATTGTGTCATATGCCCATTTTTAAAAGGGTTTTTTTTTTTTTCCTTTTGAGCTCCTTGAACCTTCTGGATATTAATCTCTTCTCAGGTGAATATTTTGCAAATTTTTCTCTCATTTTGCAGGTTGTCTCTTCACCCAGTTGATTGTTTCCTTGGTTGTATAGAAGCTTCTTAGTTTGATACAATCTCATTTGTCTATTTTTGCTTTTGTTGCCTGTGCTTTTGAAGTCTTATCCACAAGATCTTTGCCTAGACCAAGGTTCTGAAGTATTCTCTGTTTTCTCCTAGTCGATTTATACTTTCAGATTTTACATTACAGTCTTTAATCAATTTTGAGTTCATTTTTGTGTATGGTGACAGATAGAGGTCTGGTTGCTTTTTTAGCAATACAAATATTCAGTGTTTCCAGCTACATTTATTGAAGTGGCTGTCTAATTTCCAATGTCTGTTTTTGGCACTTTTGTTGAAAATCAGTTGGTTGTATAAATGTGGATTTTCTCCTTTACCTATTTACAACATAGGTGAGTGCAGGCAAAGTGGTCAGCTGGCCATTCAGTGGCTTCCCCGCTGTGCAGGTCCACCTGATCCTTGGGTGGGCAGTGTGCTGCACAGGTGCAGACACTGGGTCTCCAATATTCCATCTAGTCTAGACTCCAGGAAGCTAGGGTCATATTGCTACAGGCACCAGTGTAAATGTGGTAGAATGATGGCAAGGGCTTATGGATGGAGAGAGTCAGCTGTTACTGGTCCCCAGGGCAGGATGCATTCCCAAAGTGGTTCCAGCTTCAAGATGCATCAAACCATAGCAGTTTAGGTTGCAGAAGTGAAGGGCACTCTGAGATAACGCAGCTGTGCAATCTTCCACAGTCTTCAACTGGACTTGAGATCTGTGAGGACTGCTGGCATTTGTTGTACCACTGGGGCTGCTGAGGAACTTTAGTTTACCTTTCCTTTGTATGAAATAATTCCTCCTAATCCCAAGTCAATCCTGGGGGCCAGAGGCAGAATGCTTGGCTTTCCTCTGTATGGTGCTATTCTGTGCATCATGCTCCACAGGGATTTCACTGCTCTCCTTATACTCTCCAACACATCTCCTCCATCATGCTAGTCCAGATGTAGCTGTTCATTCATTGTTTTGGTCCCTTTTTGTGGGCTGGACAAGTATCAGGTAACTTTAGCCAGCCATTTTGCTGATGTAACTCTATTATATGTATTTTTATAAGTCACTTCAAATTACAAATGCAAATAGTTGGGCTATAAACATAAGCTGGTAAAAAATAAGCTTTATGTATTAATTTCTCTGTACATCCTAATGCTTCCAGTTTTCACCTAGGTATTAGTAGGTGCTTTGTAAATATAACTTAGAGAAAAGATCCTTTATTTACTTAATGAATCTCCCTTTTTTGAGTCAGGGTTTCATTCTGACACCCAGGCTGGAGTACAGTGGCATACTTGTGGCTCACCACAGCCTCAACCTCTTGGGCTCAGGTGATTCTTCTGCCTCAGGCCCCCACCTCCAGTAGTTGGGGTTATAGGTGCACGCCACCATACCTGGCTAATTTTTTAAATTTATTTTTTGTAGAGATGAGGTCTTGCTATGTTGCCTAGGCTGGTCTCGAACTCCTGGGCTCAGGCAATCCTCCTGCCTTGGCTTCTCAAAGTATTGGGATTATAGGTGTGAGCCATTACACCTGGCCAATGAACTTAAAAATATTTTTTTTTTTTTTAGATTCAGGAGGTAAATGTGCATGTTTGTTACATGGACATATTGCAGGTTGGTAGAAAGTGGGCTTCTGGGGTCCCCATTCCCCAAACAGTAAATAATGTACTCAACAGTTTTTGAACCTTTGCCCCCTTCTCATCTCCCTCCTTTTGCTGTTTCCATCTTCACATCCATGAGTACCCACTGTTCAGCTCCCACATAAAAGTGAGAACATGCAGTTTGGTTTTCTGTTCGAGTTAGCTCACTTAGGATAATGGTCTCCAGCTCCATCTACGTTGCTGCCAAGAACACAATTTTGTTCTTTTTTATGGCTGTGTAATATCCCATGGTATATAAGCAGCATGTTTTCGTTTTTTTTTAGTTGGCGTCTCACTCTGTCGCTCTTTTTTTTTTTTTTGAGTTGGCGTCTCACTCTGTCGCTCATTTGTCGACCTGCTGGGCTCCGGCGACCTTCCGCCTCAGCCTTCCGAGTAGCTGGAACTACAGGTGCGCTACCACGCCCGGCTACACATTTTCTTTATCCAGTCAATTGCTGATGGGCACTTGGATGGTTCCATGACTTTGCTATTGTGAACAGTGCTGTGATAAACTTATGAGTACAAATGTCTTTTTGGTAGAACTATTCATGCACCTTTGGGTATATAGTGGGATTGTTTGGTCAAATGGTAGTTCTATTTTTAGTTCTTTACGAAAACTGCAAACTGTTTTCCAAAGAGATTGAACTAGTTTACATTCCCACCAGCAGTGTATGAGTGTTGTTCCCTTTTCTCTGCAGTCTCACCAACATCTGTTCTTTGACTTTTTAATAATATCCATTCTGACTGGTGAGAGATGGTAATTCATTGTGGTTTTAATTTGCATTTCACTGATATTCAGTGATGCTGAGCATTTTTTCATGTTTGTTGGGACTTATATGTCTTCCTTTGAGATGTGTCTGTTCATATCCTCTGTCCACTTTTTAATGGGGTTGTTTTCTTGTTTGAGTTCTTTATAGATTCTGTATCTTAGTCCTTTGAGACATGATTCACAAATATTTTCTTCCATTCTGTAGGTTTTCCGTTCACTCTGTTGAACATTTCTTTTGCTGTGCAGAAGCTTTTTAGTTTAAGTCACATTTGTCTATTTGTGTTGTTTTGCTTTTGAAGTTTTCATCATAAATTTTTTGTCTAGGCCAATGTCCAGAAGAGTTTTTCCTAGGTTTTCTTTTAGAATTTTTTTTTTTTTTTTTTTAGTTGGAATCTCACTCTTGTCACCCAGGCTGGAGTGCGTGGCACACTCACAGCCACCACAGCCTTGACCTGTTGGGCTTAGGCGATCCTTTGGTCTCAGCCTTGCTGGAACTACAGATGCATGCCACCACACCTGGCTAGTCTTTTTTTGTGATTTATTGCAGAGATGAGGTCTCACCAAGTTGCCCAGGCTGGTCTTGAACCTCTAGGCTCAGGCAATCCTCTTGCCTCAGCCTCCCAAAGTTCTGGGATTACAGGCTGAGCCACTGCGCTCAGCCTCTTCTAGGATTTTAATAGTTTCAGTTCTTGTGTTTAGGTCTTTAATCCATCTTGAGTTAATTTTTATGTATGGTGAGAGGTAAGGATCCAGTTTCATTATTCTGCATACACTATCCAATTTTCCCATCATTTATTGTCCTTTCCACATTATTTTTGTTGGCTCTATCAAAAAACAGTCGGTTTAGGCACAAGGCTTTATTTCTAGGTTCTCTATTCTGCTCCATTGACTTGTCTATTTTTGAACGAGTATCATGCTGTTTTAGTTACTATAGCCTTATAACATAATTTGAAGTCAGGCAGTGTGATGCCTCTGCATTTGTTTTTTCACATAGGATTGCTTTGGCTATTCAGGCTTGTTTTGGTAGTTGTTCCATATGAACTTAAGGATTGTATTTTCTAGTGCTTAATGAACCTTTTTGTAAAATGAAAAATATATGCACAGGACTAAAATAAATTTAAATAATCTATTTCCTACCCCAGAGCCCCAGACCTCCCCTGTGGCAATCTCACTGTTACAGACTTATGACTATGTTTCCATAAATACTCTATGCACAGCCTTGATAATTCTAGAAGAAAACCTAAAAATCATATTACGAACCTTCTATATACAAGGTTCTGCTCCTTTTTTGGTTGATGCCTTTCTAGCAACTAGAAAAATCAAAGCAGATAAAATAGAAAAGTAGAATAAGATAAAAATGTTGGACTCTCTTAGAACATAAACAAACAAGTTTTTAAAAACCCAAATAGGGTAATTTTGTTATGAGCATTTCAGTTAAGATTTTTCTATATAGAATATATAGTGAGTTTACAAAAAAATCTCTGGCCAGGCATGGTGAATCACACCTGTAATCCCAGCACTTTGGGAGGCTAAGGCAGGAGAACCACTTGAGCTCAGGAGTTTAAAACTAGTCAGGGCAACATAGCAAGTGTTGCAAGTCTCAATATATATATATTTCAAATACTTTTAACCAAATTAATGGCAAAATCCTTGACAAAAACTGTTCTAAATGCTTGAAATGTATTAAATCATTTATTCCCTAATGCAAGTTACTAAAGTATGTATTAATGTAATACTCATTTTATAAATAAGAAAATTGAAGTTAAAGTAGGCCAACTAGTTTGCTCAAGGCATTAACTAAGAAGTAGCAAAGCCAGGATTCAAACTTCCAAGTTCTGGCTCCTGTAGGCACACTCTTAACTACTTGAGTACCTGTCAAAAGAAAAGATAGTTTACACCAGGAGAAATGAAATCAGCAAACCAACATGTGGGAAAAAATTCAAAAATTCAACATCACTACTAATTATAAGACACAAATTAAAACAACTACTACAGTACTATGTTATACTTATTTGCAAAATAAAATAAAAATGAAAAATCCAATGTTGATGACTCTTTAGGGGTACATTTACTCATTGCTGGTTGCACAATAAAAATTGGTTTAATCTTTCTAAGAAGCAATTTAGCTACATATAAAAGCAATTACAATCTTTAATCTAGTAATCCCATACTAAAAATTAATTTAACAATATAATTCAAAAACCAAAAGCAAAAGCTATGATAAATGGAGTCAAATTATTAGAGTAACAAAAAGAGAAGAAAAGAGAGAAAGGGGGGAAAATGGAAGAAACTGGAAACAATGTAACTAAATTATCAGATAGCAACTGGAAAAAGTATTATACAGTTAGTAAGAATAATAAGTATAAAGGCAATGTTGCTGTATATAAAGTACATTTCAAAGAAGTGAAAAAATAAATGTATACATCATGATTATACTTAATGATAACCATGTATGTATGAATGAACTGAGAAGAAATCATATCTAAATCTGATCAGTTATGTTTAGATTTTTGCCTTATTCCATTTTGTGCTTCTGCACAATAAGAATATTGTGACTAGGTAATTCATAAAGAACAGAAATTTATTTCTTATAGTTCTGGAAGTTGGGAAAGCCAAGATGGAGACGTCCACATCTAGTCTGGGCTTCCATGCTGTGTCATCTCGTGGTGGAGCTCAAGAAAACATAATTTCTCTGAACATGATTTCTGAACTTGAAGAATTAAGACCTTTTATAATTGGTATTAATCCACTTGTGAGGGTAGAGCCCTCATGACCTAAACACTTCCCATTAGGCCCCACCTTCCAACACTGGCATCAGGGATTGCTTCTGACACATGTTTTTTGAGGGACATTCAAGCACATGTAGCAGCACTGTAAGTGAAAGAATAATGAGTATTTCTTTGGAAAACTTTAAAGAATTGTTCTTATTACTATACTTCTAGAATTGTAGAAATCCCCTTAAAAGATTAGACTTACTGTCTTATTTATTTATTTATTTAGAGTCAGAGTCTCACCCTGATGCCCAGTCTGGAGTACAGTGGCACAATCACAGCTCACTGCAAGCTAGACTTCCTAGGTTCAGGTGACTCTCCCTCCTCAGTCTCCCGAGTAGCCCGTACTATAGGCATAAGCCATCATGCTCAGCTTTTTTTAATTTTTGTAGAGGCGAGGTCTTACTATGTTGCCTAGGCTGGGTTACTGTTCTTTTAAGTTTGAATATAACTCCCAGAATTAATACTAATTGAGATTTCTAGTGATTAAATCAATCCATTCTACTGGAATAAGAATATGAATATAATGTGTGAGGGATAATAAGAGATTTAATAGATTTTTTTTATGAATAAATGTTTATTGTGATAGACACTTGGTACTAAAACTTGGAGCATGACAGACACATGGAATTTACAGTCTAGCAGAAGAAAACAGATAATTAAATAAGCAATTACAGTTGATCCTTGAACAACACAAGTTTTGAATTGCATGGGCTTTCTTATCCGTGGATTTTCTTCCTCCTCTCTCACTCCTTAGACAACAAGACCAACCCCTCCTCTACCTTCTTCTCCCCAGCCTACTCAACCACAAGTCACATAAATGCTCAGCCCAGAAACATGTAGGGATAGTCCACAACAGTCAATCAGCAAATTCCTTATAAATATCTCATGAATCTATTAGCATAAAAATCAAATTGCTGTCACCATTGTGCTGGTGCTGGCTATTCTCACCTCCTTTCGGAATTACTGCAATCGACTACTATCTCGTCTTTCTGCTTTTAAACCCATCCCCCTTCTAAGCCCCTCTTCCTACTGGAGCCAGAATTATTTTTCAAAAGAAAATCTTAAGGTGTCACTCTCCTTCTTCAGATCTTACAATGGCTTCCGTTTTAAAGTTCAAATTTTTTTAAATGTCGTATACTGCCTGTCTGGCCTCATCTCCACTTTCCTTTCTCACCTCAGCATTCTCCCCCTTTGTACTATTCTCCATTCATACCAAACTTTTTTTTTAATATTGGAAAATATAGTTTATTTAGAAAGTAAATTAGAGATGAAGAGAGAGAGGAGATTCACCTCCCCCAGGTAGGGGAGGGGACCAAAGCCAAGAAACATGGTGACCATAGCTCAAAGAGCCACACAGACACACCAGAGTTTAACAAGCAATGGCCCATACCAAACTTTTTAAGTTCTCTAAATGTACCATGGTTTCTCGGTCTTCTGTTTGAATGTTCTTTCCCTCATCTCCTGCTTGACTCTTTCCCACTCTGTAGCACAATCATTTATTCCACTTAGAAGCCTTGCTGTATGTCCACAGCTCCTCCCCAACTTCT